>VDFB02376091.1:0-41999 GCA_007258455.2 Sequoia sempervirens | reverse complement strand
CATTAAATCAAATACTGCATTGTGAGAAGGAATCGCAACATAGCAGGGCACTCGCGAATGAGTGATGCCATATTGTCCTTCATCACACCTATTCTAACCATCATAATATAATCAATAAATCAACATTTCTAACTAACAATCATTTCATAACATATCTAATTAAATCACTGCATCATATCATAATTCTGAAAATCAACTAATATAACCAACCATACTGTCATACGAAATAATCAAGTCCATAATGAAACAATAGCATCGTCTAACGTCTAACTAACCAAATCAAACAATATCATCATTTCAAGTAGCAAATGTCCCATTGGAAAATACTAAATCCTACTTAAAGAGGAGTGTATAAACTGTTCAGCAATAATTTCAACGACATGTTAAGATGACCATAATTGCTAAAAAGTTATAGAATGCTTCTTATCAATGAAAATCTTCTCATTTTGACTCAAGATGCTTATTAGATATCTCTAGAAATAAATATATTTTTATATATAAAAGGCTTCCCTATATAGGTAAGATACTATGCACTTTGATTAGAATCTTAGACAAGTGATAACTATAAGTAATTCTATGATTAAAGGATGTTGACACAACAATCAAATATTCCCTAATCGCTAGTAAATTTTATTACACTTCAAGAACTTATTGCTAATTGATATTACAATATATGTATTTTGAAAGTTGTACGAAAATATCATATATAATGATACTTATTTATTGATACCTTTATATTCAATGGTTAATTTTATTTCATGAAATTATAATTGATTAAATACCAATTTGTCAATTATCATACATCTATAACTAATAATTATATTAATATTATTGCAATTTATATATTCAACATTATAGTATTGAATACCCTTATTTTCCATACATTGTGCAATCAAGAACTAGTCTATCACCTCATAGGCTAAACAATAGAAAACTATTTATATACCCCTCATATAAATTAACAAATAGAACATGACCTATGTACATTCCTCTCGTAAAATTGAACTTTAGCACAATGGGCCTTTATTAGAGTATATAAGACTTGACTAATTTAGTAAATGTTAAAGTTGCACAACTCTCTTGACAGGCTCGTATGCAAAATGCGGATGCATAGATAGGGTGCGTGAATTGTTTGACATAATTCCTCAAAGGGTAGCATAGATAAAGCACGTGAACTGTTTGAAATAATGCCTCAAATAAATGTTATCTCCTGGTAGACATGTCGCAAAATGTGGCACCTAGACAAGGCGTGTGAACTGTTTCACAAAATGCCCAAAGAATTGTGATCTCATGGAATGCAATAATTGTAGGAATGTGGCGCCCTGGTAGACACACAAGCAAATTGTTGAAGCCTAAAAAAATGTATATCAATCTGTACTCAATCGGTTGCCAAAAGCGGATAACGAGAATAGATGTTATAATTTATAAAGGGGAGACCATAGGTACCGATGCAAACAGAGATTGAAATGAAACCATACATTGTAAATCTCACATGGCTGCAAGGCAGCGATAGGAAGGAGATTGATGACGACATCGAGCTACATTTACTAATGAAGCTTTGGGGAAACGATAAGTCTCCATGGTCGTCTTCTTGGGCACCTATTTTATAGATGGAGATTTTCCAAAAACAAAAGCAAGTAATTTGAGTTCCACAGTGATGAATTTTAAGTTTTCAGACCAGACAAGCCACGACTCTACAGGGACAGATCAAGTAGCCCAGGGAGAAGACGATTCTAGATGGCTTCAAGGTGACCTCGGCTCAAGGCAAGAAATGATAACACAGTGGGCACCTATTAGATTTGTTATAAAGGCTTTAAAAATTTCAAGACAAATGCATTTGTCAGGTTTATGGCCAAATTCCACAACATTTGCTAACACCATCCCTACCCATGCCCAAATGGGAACTTTGGAGCAGTATGGACATCCCTCGAAGCCTAAAGGATAGAGGAACTTCGTCAGATATTATAGTTGCAACTTGCAACTACCTTAATAGACATGGATGCAAAAAGTGGAAGCATTAACATGGTACGTGAACTATTTGGCAAAAATGCCACATATGACAGATTGTCAATAGAATCAAGCAGGTTATTTAAACCTTTAAACTTCCTATTATGTTCAAGTGTCGTAGTGAGACAGGTTGATAATGGAATCAGAGAGATTATTTAAACCTCTAAAACATTCTTATTTCAAGTACTGCAGATGTGACAGTTTCCCAATGGCTATTTATGCCTCTACAGTCCTCTAAGTCCAAGTGTTGCTGCTGTGACAGGTTGCGAATGGTATCAGGGAGATTATTTAAATTTATGCACCCTCCTCAGTCCAAATTCTACAACTGCAATAGGTTACTCAGGGAATGCAATGATAGCAGAATATGCACAACATGGTGGGTTGAAAAGGCATAAGACACTTTCAGGAAAATGCAATTTAGCAGGTGTAAAACCCGATACCAGCATCATATCTGCCCGCGCCAAAATGTGAGCTTGTGAACAGGGTATGGACCTTGCATCAAGCATAACAGAAGGGGGGAGGGAATTTAGGCAGATGTTGAAGTTGCAACTACATTGGAAGACATGTATGCAAGGTGTGGACGGCTATACAGGGCACGCGAACCATTTAATAAAATGCCTTCAAAGGATGAGGTCTGGTGGACTGTAATGTCTACAGGATATACACACGATGGATCTCATTGAAAAGGCTTTAGAAACTATCAAGCAAAAAAAAAACAGTAGGTAACTTACTTCAAGTCTCTGCACATTCCTCCTCCGCAAGCCCCAGATGCCTCTCTACTTCCCTGCTTCCTCCCTTCCGCCCAGAGACCACACCCTTTGCTAGATGAAAACAGCCCCTCTAAAGAGATGTGCTCGGGAGAAAAATGCCAAATGTGTAAGCATAGACAAGGCATGTGGATGGCTTTCTGTTCACATGCAAAAGAGTTGGAGTAAAGACAAGGCACGTGGTTAGATTGGCATAAGCTTCCAAGGGACATGGCAACCATTCCCCCAAATTTCCTTCTAATAATTTTTCTTCTACTTGATATATATTCCTTCATTACTATATGTTTTTTTATTTTATTTTATTTTATTTTTTATTTCTCTTTTACCTTATCTTTGTTCTTCTACTTATAAAATATTTATATTTTTTTCCTAAACCATCTAATTTATATTATTTTAGTAACAATAATAATAATAATATATATTTTATTTTATTTAACATTATTTATTAGTATTATTATTATTTTACTTTATTAATAATCCTTAGATGAAATAAAAGGACTTATATCGCTCTTATAAATTTTATAATTTATTATTATTCCAGTCGAAGTCATATTAGCCGGAATAGAATATGGAATTTTATGAAGAGATTGATTCAACAAAAGAGTAATTAATTAAATATATATATATAATTTCCCATAAAATTTCTAATTTAGACTCTTAAATCAAATAACATTCTCTTTCTACCATTCACTAATTTAAATATACAAATATAACATAACCCAAGAATCAACCAAAAATCTAAATCAAACTCTTTGTTATCTTTAGCTTTCATAGAAAACATAATAAAATAACATAATCTATGTCTTCTTCTAAATTGAATAACATTTGTTTTTTTTTTTTTAAATTTATATGAAGATACAACTACATAATAGAGATTAAATAAAACAACCATTTATCCCTACTATATAATTTCTTTCCTCAAAAGTAAGAGAGTAAAGCTAATAAATGTTATCCATTAAATTAAAACAACATCAAATGACAAGGTCAACATGACTTCACAAGACACAAATAAATAACTTACTTGATATTCAAAGAGGTCAAAATGGAGGGACACTACATGTAACACTTCAAAATAGGTTAGAAAGGACTTGTAAATACTCCCATAAGTCTGATCCAAACATCCTTTAAATTCCACATGATCTCAAACCTTTTAGGTCGGCCTTATTAGTGAAGAAACAAGGAGATGAACCAACTATTCATCCACATATAGAAACATATATCTCCAAATATCATGTAACTTGGAACAAACATACTTCATAAATTTTCAAGTACTCCCATAGAACCACATAGAAAAAAAATAATCCACAATGGAATACAAAATATTCCAAATAGGTACACTGCCACAATACCTCTACCAAATCTAGAGCAATACTCTTTCAACTCCAACTTTAACTGCAGAGGGCTTTAGGATGTGAAACTTTGAATTCGAATTCCTCCAACAGGTTCCAAAATTACCTTATAATTACATAACTAAATTATTCATTATAGAGCAATTCGAACCTCAAAACTAGTTCACTATACACTAGAAACTATGCTTTGGGACTTAGAAAATTCTATAAAATATTTGGTCTGCATAAAAAAAATAAAATTATTGCATCTATTCACTGGATTTCCATCACTCTTTTCAACCATATTCATTAAAAATCAATGTAGATACCACAATAATGTTTACATCAATGAAAACACTATAGTAGTGAATCACCGGCAATCTCCCCAACATCATAGTATTAACATCTGGATCAACTACTTTTTCATATGTACAAATGAATATGAAAATGTATAGAGAAAATAGAAATGTACATAATCAACTAGAGGATGGCAGAATACTCTTGTAAGACACCTTCAAATTTGAAAGGTGTTCCTCCCTATCCTTCTTTTCAACATCCCAATCCTTCTAGGAAAAGATAAGTGTGTTTCTCTAGCTCTCAAACTACATAAGGTGGTCCTCTCCTTCATCCGATGAATTGGGTATAAGATTCTTTTGTGATAACTTCTCTGCAAGTGCTACAATACTAGTTAAGGTGGTAAGCCTTTCACTTACTAGATCCCTAAGTTGGCTATACTATATAATTATATTTTCTTTTTGTTCATATAGTTGAAAAAACTATCCATGCAAATTTTCTATTGTAGCCCTTGTAGTACCATCTATGTCATTAGATGGATCATAGACTCCAAAGGCCTATGAAATATAACTTAATTGAGTCTATATGATCCTTGATTCTCTTCTTTGAATTTGGCCATTTCAAGAAAAAATGAAACAAAACTTGTGCTTCATCCAATAACTTCTACACATTTTGAAGTTTTTTGGTAATTTTCTATGTGCAACAATACACTTGTCTGATATCTTAGTCAATTTCTTCTTATTGAAATTCTTTGTTATTCTCTTCTAGTAATTAGATAGTATTTCCTTCCTTGTGGAAGCATGGAACATGTCACCAATTTGGAGTTTCTGTAGGGGAGAGGTTTTCCCATGTCCACTTGACCCTGCATCAAAGGGAGTTGCAATAGTTGTGCAAAATACAAGTCCAAATTGCATTTGCATGTCCAATAGACCCTTAGGTGAATCACTAGAGGATTACCCAACAACCTATATGCTCTCCTCTTCTTTCTTGATGCAGTCATGACTGGGGAATCTTATCAGGCCAACCAATCTTGCAGCCTAATGAATACAACTTATCAAACTCCAAATTTGTGCACATTCATTTAATGAAAACCATAGAAAAACCCACTGAAATAACATTAAAAATAAATCATGTAGACAACAACAAGATTTATGAAAGTCATCTATCTCATATTCAATCTTCAAAGCTACTAGCAAGCTACAACACGGAACCCAAACTTTTCATTAACAAAAACCCAAGAATGAAAATTTTAAATAGGATGCTATAATCCTTATTACCAGAAAAAATCATGAAAAGGCACACATTTAATCGTCCATATCAGCTCCATCTACAACCACAATCATCTACAAACAAGATTAAGAACAAATATTCAAAGTTTCACTACAAACCCATCACTTTCTATCTATCACTGATCCTTCATTCCTTTAAATCTTCTAAAATGGTTTTTGGGTTTTGTGCATCTCCTTCCCAACTTTCCAAAAACATTTAACTTTTCTATTTTGTTACTATATGAGAAATTTATTCCCTATTTCTTGAGACTAGTCCTCTAAGTTAAAAATTATGACCATCTTTCTCTATCATGAAATTCCATTCAAAACCTTTTTCTCCTCCATTCTGACAAAATTCAAATATTTTCAAAAATTGTCATCCACTCCCTCTTTTAAGCACCTCCATTCCCACAAACTTTTATTATCTTTCTTTTTATTTAATCTAGGGAGTTACAAGAGCAATTAAAATAATAATATCCCAACTTGGGCATTGGATTTACATTCCAAGTGTAATGTGAAATTTCACTAAATGGCTTCACATTTCATCTAAATTTGGAGCCAAAAAATGTGTAGAAAGAAGGGGTCTTTTCAAGGCTGCTAAAGGAGAGTCAATTCATGCTAGCAAGATAAAAATAAACCCAAAATTGAAAAATACAAAATTAAATAATAGATTTTTTTTGTTGTGTAGGATTTAAAATCTTTTTGGTTGAGTATGAGTTTGTTGCAGGAGCTTATTTTGGTGAATAATGAAGTGGTGAAGTTGCAAGAGAGAGAGTTGTGAGGAAGTATTTTTGTTGTAGGCATGAAAGAGGGTATGTGAAGTTACTATCCTTCAATAGAGATAAATCTAGGTAGAAGGTGTAGAAATCCTCCACTAAGAGAGGGTGGGTAGAGGAAGAATCTTCTAGAGTCTTTTTTGGGTAGAGGATAGTTGTGTGAGTGAGGGATTGTTGCAACGATTACTTGTAATTCTAGGAGGACTTGAGAGTCTCTAAAATTATTTTTAAAAAGAAGACAAGATGGGTCATTGGAAGACCTGTGAGAATGTTATTTTGGGAAGAGTATTGGGAAAAGGTGAGAGAAAATAAGCTCATTGTAGAGTTGAAAAAGATATAAGTGAGATTGTATGCCCTTGAGGAAAGCTTTACAAAAGAGGAAAATTAGAGGTTTGGCAAAAAAGATAGCGAAAAGAATAATGTAGAAGTGGAATGTTGCAACCCTTTGATGGAAGTAGCATGAAAATAAAGTCATGTGGGAGCTGAGACAAATGTAGATGAAAGAAAACAAGAAGAGAAGAAAGGCACAAGGAATGAATGGAAAAAGAAAGAGGTAGCAGTAGATTTGCATCTTGTTGAGGACAAAAAGCAAAAAAACCATGAAGTTGCAAGAATAAGGGAAGAAGTTGTAGTAGAAAAAATAGAGGTATTATCTCCTTTTGAATTTTGCAAAGAAATTATTAATGTTGATTTTTATGTAGAAGAGGTAAAGAAAAATGAAGGAGCAAATATAAATAAAGATGAAGATGGCATTTTACTACAAATTACATCAATCGAAATTGAGTGGATAGCATTGACAATAGGTAAAGCAAGAGTTATAGTTGACAAAGAGGTAAAGTTTCAATTTTTAGAATTTTTTGATGATAAAAATGAAGTTGATTCATATGAAAATGACATGGTTAATTTGAATGGAAATGAGACTACTGAAATTGATGATGCACTAATAGGGAAAGAGGAGAAAATAAGAGCATTTGGTGAGTTTACAAAATTTAGTGATGTTGATGTCAAAGTTGATTTATATTGTAATGAAATGGTGAAAGAAAGAGAAATGGAAAATATGGTTAGGAGCATAAATAACATGTTTCAATCAAACAAATAACAAGGTATGATGAATTTTATTGACATAGAAGAAGAGGAGGATGAAGGAAGAAAAGGTAAGAAAGAAATGCAAATGGAATTCATTGATTTCTATGAATTTGTTAATGTTGATTTATATGTAGGTGTTGAATGATAAAATGAAATAGAAATATGAAATATGGTGCAGCAAAATAAATTTTTTGAGAGGAAGAAAGAGAGGAAGGATGAAGAAAGGAGGAGATAGGAAGTCTTAGAGCAGGGTGAAGAAAAATAAATTGGTAGATAAGGAAGAATGATGGTTGAAAAAAAACCATCAGATCTTTAAATGTTCATGAACTCCAACTCATGGAACATTTCTTCTTACCTCGTGTGTTTGATGTAGGAGCATCAGGGGTGAAGTGCAATCCTGCACAACCAAAAAAAAAGTTTATTATTTAATTTTGTCTTTCTCAATTTTGGGTTTGTTTTTATCTTGCAGGCATGAATTATCTCTCCTTCAACAACCTTGAAAAGACCCCTTCTTTCTACACTTTGTTTGGCTCCAAATTTAGATGAAATGTGAAGGAATTTGGTGAAATTTCACATTACACTTGGAATGTAAATCCAATGCCCAGGTTGGGATATTATTATTTTTATTGCTCTTATAACTCCCTAGATTAAATAAAAAGAAAGAGAATAAAAGCTTGTCGGAATGGAGGTGCCATAAAGGAGTGGATGACAATTTTGGAAAAGATTTGAATTTTACCTGGAGAATATTAAAGAGACCATTTTGCATGAATTACCATGCCAGAATGGAGGATAAAAAGGTTTTGAATGGAATTTTATGATAAATCAAGATGGTCAAAAGTCATATTAGAGAGGACCAATCTTAGAAAAAAGGGCATAACTTTCTAATATGATAAAAAAAATGGAAAAATTCAAAACGTTTCGAAAAGATAGGAATGAAACACACAAAACCCAAAAACCATTTTAGAAGATTCAAAGGAATGGAGGATCAATAATAGATAGAAAGTGATGGGTTTGTAGTGAAATTAGCATATTTGTTCTTAATCTTGTCTGTATATGATTATTGTTGTAAATGGATCTTATATGGAGGATTAAATGTGTTCCTTTTCATGCTTTTTTCCAGTAATAAGGGTTATAGCATCAGATTTGAAATATTCATTCATAGGTTTTTGTTAATGAAGATTTTGGGTTCCCTACCTGTAGTTTTCCAGTAGCTTTGAAGATTGAATATGAGATAGATGACTTGCATAAATCTTGTTGTTGTTTACATGAGTTTTTCTTAATGTTATCTCAGTGGGTTTTTCTATGGTTTTAATTAAATAAATGTGCACAAATTTGGAATTTGAGAAGTTGGATTGATTAGGATACAAGATTGGGTAGCCTGATAAGGTTCCTCGGTCTTGAATGCATCAAATGGTACTAAAGAATTTTGATCTCATTGGGGTGTGAGCTGTGTTGAGTATGACTTTGTTGGAGGAGATTTTTTTAGTGAATAGTGAAGTAATGAAGGTATAAGAGAGATAGAGTTGTGTGAAAGTATGTTTGTTGCTGGAATGAAAGAGGGTTTGTAACTACTATCCTCTAATAGAGATAAAGCTAGGTAGAAGGTTGAACCATAGATTTATGGTTCTTATGTACTTCTCTAGGTCTTCTAGGGTTTTTCACCTAAAAGGAGAGAGATAGGGCCCAAAAATGCTAAGGTTCATTCAAATTATATTGTGTGATGTTTTCTAAGCTAAATGAAATGATCTAAATGGAATTAAGTTGTGAAATTGATCAAATATGGATGCAAAACCTAAGAAAAAAGTGATGTTTGAAAACACAATATGTAATGCAAAATAACATAAGAATGAATAGTAAATTGCAACAAAAATGAATCAGATTGAAAGTGTGCACCTGAAACCTTGATGAAAACTAGAAATTATATTTGAAATGCTGCTGATGCTATTTTTTAGGCCAAGAGGGACTCATTCGCCATTCTGGGAGAATCAGTCCCAGTTCTGCCAAACTAAGCCAGAACCCGTTTCTGACAAAAGGGTACTAAAAAATGAAGAAAAATAAAAATTGGCCCTGGAGTGGGACTCATTCACCACCCATGGTGAATGAGTCCACTTTTGAATTTCTAAATTTTAAAAAGTGGAATCTGAAGCTTCTAATCTCCACCTTGACTTCATATAGGTGTCTGCTTCTGAAACTTTGATTTATGGGTCTAAAAATGAGTTTTTGTTGATATTTTGACTTTTTGAATGAAGAGAAGACTTTAGCAACCTTGTAACTTGATCTTCAATGATTTCCAAGCTTCCAAGAGTCTTAAATATGCAAACATACAATGCAAGAGAGAGAGAGATGTTGAATGTTAGGGCATGGGGGTTTGCCTTGGTCAAACCCCTTTTAGGTAATTAAACCAAAATGATGAAATAATGGAATAAAACATGCAATAATGGAATTGATTAACTTTCCATGATGTTTGATCTTGGATTTCTACAACAAAACATGAATGATCCGCCCTTGAATGTCTGAAAATTGTTATCTTAATGACTTGAAATAATGAAACCCTAACTTGCTTGACTTGAGATGGAAGAATGATGAATTTCAATAGGTAAGAGATGTGAAAATGAGTTAAAATACTTTTATTTATAGGAAATTCATCTATTTTACCCATTAATACCTCATCCTAGGCCGACATGAAGCAATATTAAACTCAAATTTCACTTTTTTTCCCGCTCAAAGATCAAAATTGAGCCAAATGGGACTCATTCACCACAAATGGTGAATGCGTCCCACCTATATGGGACTGATTTTTGATGCATGGTGAATGGGTCCCACATGGGCCAATCTGATAGCTAAGATGCTAGGCAACAAGGAAATAAGGTTTAAAATGAAACTTTATCGGGTATTTGATCAATGTGAGCCTCGTGATGCACAATATGGGTTAATATGGGACTATTAGTGATGATGTGAGTGTCAAATAGGGAATGGGACACATAATTCAATGTGAAAGTGTGATTAAATACACTTTAAAACACTAAAATAAGGTCCACTTAGCCTAGGAAGGCACAAGAACCAATGTGAATGTACAAGGCACATGAAAACACTAGTTTATCATTAATTTTAATTCAAAAACCTTCTAGATTGATGTAATAATGTTATTAAACTCATTTTGTAATGTTGAATTAGGGAGAAATAGGTTTATTAAGTCTCAAAAAGTGTGAAAGTATCTTACAACACTTTACAACGCCTTTACAAGATGTCGTTAAAATCATGTTATTCAATTTATAAGGGCCCAAGACCTAGTGTGGATGCATAAATTCCTCACAACACCTGAATCAAGGCCTCATTAAGTCTAATTTATCATGAATTAATCCCATGTCAAGCAAAGGGTCCTTTTTTCTATGACACATTTAGCTTGCACTTTAGTGAGAGGATGAACTTTCTTGAAACTCACACTAAAGTAGACATTCAAGAGAGATCCTCATGTGTAGACACAAATGGAAAAGAATGAAAAGGATCAAAGGAGGTGGCCAAGCCCCCAGGATCCAAGATCCTAAGCCAATCCCCCAAGATACAAAATCATGCAATGGAAAGAATGAAAAGAAAAATAGGTTGGAAAAGATGTACTCACTCTAGGGCCAAAAAACTTTAGGTCCTCTGCGGGGTGAGAAGTCCACAACATACTCACTTTGGGACCACAAAAATTTAGGTCATCTGTGGGGTGAGAATTCCACAACATACTCACTTTAAGGGGCCATGGAACTTCTAGTTGTCTATGGGGTGAGAAATCCCAAAAGGTGAGAAACATACGCTATTTGGTATGCACTCACAAACACAAAGGTGGCTATGGGGAAAATTCATGCCGCTAGATGGGCTTCTCGCTCAACCATATCAAAGTTATACCTCTTGATAACTTTAATAAGGCACCACAAAGGAAAATGATTTTCGAGCTCCATGAGGTAAGAAAAACTTCGTATGCTTGACAGTCATAGACATTGTTAATGCAAGATAGTGTAAGGATTTGTTGAAAGGAATTTTACTTTGTTCGTGCAATGTATCATCTTAGGGAACATCATGCTCAATGTCTCCAAGAGAGGAAACCAAGAAAATAAAATCACATAATGAAATGTGAGTGGTGATGTATTACCCCACTTTAAAGCAGTTGTGAGCACCTGTACTATGAGAAATTTCTTTAAAGTAGAAGGAGAGAACATGAGAGCTTACTCAAAAATCCTTATGCCAAGTCATATGTTTCCAATAAGCTACATCATGAAAAGGAGAAGTATGTCATATGCGAGCCAAATTAAGGCATGTCATCCACATCCCAAGCTTACTCTTATGTATTCATGAAAGGTTAATGACTAGCCAAAGGAGGCAAGAAAAAGTGACATATTAGGACAAGGCCTGCTAAACCCCTTACCCCCACTGAGTACGGGAAAAGGGTGAGCCAGAATGATTGATGAAATGCATTCTAGAGTGAAAATCAATAGCAATTAGAGGAATGAGGTGCCCCCATATAGGGAAGCATACCAAACTCCTAAAAATGTTATATTTTTTGACTCAAAGCATTAAATTCATTAGTGGAGTGACCATGAACTCTATGATATGCACAAAATGAAGTCTTGGAATAAAATTTCTTTCAAATTCTTGGAATGAGGGTGATCAAGTGATCTTGGAGGATTCTCGACAAGATACCCTCTTGATCAAGAGGAGAAGGTGGTTTTGTGGTTGGTGTCAAAGATACATCTTGCTTAGTAATGGTTGCCATATCTTCACAAGACTCTTTAGATTGTGAGATTTTGTTCTCACTCTTATAGGAGGAGAGAAAATCTATTAGATTCAAATCATGAGCATTGTCTGAGATGAAATTGACTTTAAGTGAAGGTGTAGTTGTGTTTTGCATGTTTGGTAAAGGATGATGTTCAAGTCTACTATTGTTGATGAGTTTACGATGGTCAATGGTTAGGGTTGATTGAGGAGTATTCTGTGTGAGATTATTGATGGTGAGTGAGGATTTGGAAATATCTATCACACGATAGTAGCTAAGACCATGAGTTGTTTGTTGTGTGATAGGACAGATAGGGTTGCAGATACCTTGTTCTCGAGCACCACATCCTTTTCCACTATATCCAAGTTGTGTCATGATGTCATATCCTTTTCCATAAAGTTGTTTCATTACTTTGGAATTGGGTGGTTGTTCGTTGTTATGTTTGTCAAGGGATATTGTGGAGTTTGCTTCTTTTTCTAAAGTGGTTGAGGTGGATGCTTTCAAAAGGTCTTCTGAATTTTGTGTTGACATGATGGTTTGTTCTTGTTTCTCATCTATCTTTTGTGTGAATATGTATTCACCCATAGATGAAGGTGCAAATTTTAAGGATCCCCAATCACCACCAAATAAGTTAGATGGCCATTCCTCATCATTGTGTTCAAGTTCTATGTTGGATGTGGGAATCAATGTTTTTAGAGGACTTGTAGTTCCTTTTTCAAGGTGTAAGCAACTTTTAGGCTCAAGGTCAATTTCAACTTGATAGATATGATTGTTATGGAAATATTTCATGATACGATGAAGAGTTGAAGGAACTGCATTTATCTCATGAATCTATGGTTGGCCTAAAAGAAGATTATATGAAAGATCATAAGGCATGACATGGATAGGAGCTTGCAAAGTAGCCACCCCAACCGTAATAGGTAAAGTAATTATCCCAAGCGGTTGCTTTGTTGTATTTTCAAATCCTCGAATGGAGACATAATTAGGTATTATTTGTGACCTATCAATATCTAATCAATCAAAAAGAGTCACACTACACACATTAAGGGTAGAACCATTATCTATGAGAGTGCATTTGATACCTATGCAATTGAATCGAGTAATTATCATAAAGGCGTCATGTTGTTTACACAACTCCAAATGAGGGAGCTCATGTTGATGAAAAGTAATGTCAAGAGTTAGTTTTTGGATGAGAGCTACCACATCTTTCAGGGTGGTGTACTAGGAGGAACTGTGATTTTTCTTAAGGCTATTTGAAGAATATTGTGGTGATTTGGTGAGTTCTAAAGTAAATCCCAAAGGAAAATCTTTGCAAGAGTATTCTTTAATTGTTCAAAAAGATCACACTCCTTTGTGTGTTGGATGTAACGAGGAGCACTAGGCGGATTAGGTAAAGGTAAGGAGGGTGGGATTGGTTGTGGTGGTTGTAGGTTATTTTGAGTGTTATATGTATGAGAAATAGTATTATAACTCGGTTGTTGTGACACATTAGTATTAGGTGGGTAGAGGGTGAGTTGAGGTTTTTGTTTGTGTGAAGGTGGGTAGAGAGTAAACTTGGGTTTTGGTGAAGGTTTATGTGAAGGGGGATAAAGGATGAGTTGAGGTTGAATAATGTTAACATCCCGTTCCAAGTGATAGTCTTCATTGTCTTTGAAGGGTATACTATCTTTGTCTTGGGTCATAATATCCTACCTAGAAGGAGAGTTCTTAGGAGAACAACAAACCACATGTTCATGAAAATTAAGGTTTGGTTCATCCAAAATAACTTTGTCACAACCAAGGCAGTTATTATTGGTTTAATGTGTTTGACGATTGATAATGGGGAGAGTAGGGGAAGATTTTATGCAATCATTCAGTATTTGTAATGCCTCATTCTCTTGTTCCATATTATATACCCTACTAGGAGAGCTTGTAATATGTTAATCTAAGGTTGAAATGTGCAAAGCAGCTTCATCACAAGTGGGAGAGGCATCAAGAGAAGAAAAAGCATCACATTCTTGTTTTTCAATGATTGGATCCTTTTGATTAATTATGTATTCTTGGATGGGGAAACATTAGGAAAGGGAGCAAGAATATTCTCATGATTATCTTTGATTACCTCCCTTTGTCTGATAATTTCTTCCAAAATAGGGGAAGAAAAATAAAGAGGATTGTCATAGGTCTTAAATATTTGAGCATCTAATGTGAACATATCCTCCTCACAACTAACATGATTGCCATGATTACTCACAAAAAAATTCTCACAAATAGGGGAGGACTTGGGAGATGAATCTATGTTCTCATCATCATGTTGTGTTGTGTGATTGTCATGATTACTTAGTGTGATGTCCTTTGTTGGAGTAACGTTATGTCTAATAGGAGAGGTAAGAGGAGAGAAACAACTCATATTGTCACAACTCTCATCAATTGGTTCTTCTAGCACTAAAATATCTGCTTCGCAAGTGTGAGAGATAATAGGAGAAGAAAAAATGTAAGTGTTATGAATATCCAAGGTTTCTTTCACTAAACCAACCTCATCCACAAAAGGAGAACTAGGAGAGGGATCTATGACAAACAAAAAGAGAGGGGAAAGGACCTCATATTCATATGCTTTTAACATAAGTTTCTTATAACATGCAATAATATCTAAAAAGAGAACATGCAAGATGAGAACTATAGAATTTTGTAATGAAAATATGATGGAATGATTAATCTACAATATTGAAATGTAAAAATGTGAAATCAAAGATGCAAATGAAGAATAATGTTTTAGATTTCAAAGGTGACTATTGACTGATTATGAGATGTAACAAGATGAGAATGAAAACTTGAAAGTGAAACCATGCATGAAATGAGCTAATTAAGGCTAGATTTTATGAAATGCATGTTACAAAAATGCAACTAACTAATATAGATAGGTTAAGGAACCAAAAAAAATCTTAAAAAATAAATTTCAGAGTTCTGTAAAATGTAGTTTCAGGGGTTAAAAGGGACTAATTCGCTCAAGGTGGCGAATGAGTCCCAGTATGGACTTTTTTTAGATTTTTCAATTTTTTTTTACTGATTTTAATGTTTTCAGAGTGCGATGATACAAACCTAAAGTAAAATGTAGAATTTTAAAGAGTGGAAATGAATTTAGATGCCAACAATGCAACCTAAATGCACTTTTTATGAATGCAAAATTTAACACCTAGCATGCAAATGAATCATGTAAATCCTAATGCAAGCTAGATCTATGATGATGAAAGGACTCCAAATCACTCAATAAAGCATTCAAAAAGTAGGTTCACCAAAATGAATCATAGATTTCTGGTTCCTATGTACTTCTCTAGCTCTTCTAGTTTTTTCACCTAAAAGGAGAGAGATAGGGCCCAAAAATGCTAAGGGTTCATTCAAATTATGTTATGTGTGATGTTTTCTAAGCTAAATGAAATGATCTAAGTGCAATTAACCTGTGAAATTGATCAAATATGGATGCAAAACCTAAGAAACAAGTAATGTTTGAAAACACATTGTGTAATGCAAAATAACATAAGAATGAATAGTAAACTACAACAAAAATGAATCAGACTAAAAGTGTGCACCTAGAACCTTGATGAAAACTGGAAATTATATTTGAAATGCTACTGAGGCTATTTTGAGGCCTAGAGGGATTCATTCACCATTCTGGATGAATCAGTCCCAGTTATGCCAAACTTAGCCAGAACTCGTTTTTGACAAAAGGGTACTAAAAAATGCAAAAAACTCAAAATTGACCCTAGAGTGGGACTCATTCACCACCCATGGAAAATGAGTCCACTTTTGAATTTCTAAATTTTCAAAAGTGGAATTTGAAGCTTCCGATCCGCACCTTGACTTCCTATAGGTGTCCTTTGAAACTAATTGAGAAGTCTAAAAATAAGTTTTTGTTGATATTTTGACTTGTTGAATGAAGAGAAGACTTTAGCAACCTTGAAAATTGATCTTCAATGATTTCTAAGCTTCCAAGAGTCCTAAATTTGCAAACATACAATGCAAGAGAGAGAGATGTTGAATGTTATGGCATGGGGGTTTGCCTTGGTCAAACCCCTTTTAGGTAATTAAACCAAAATGATGAAATAATGGAATGAAACATGCAATAATGGAATTGATTACCTTTCCTTGATGTTTGATCTTGGATTTCTACAGCAAAACATGAAGGTTCTTCCCTTGAATATCTGAAAAATTGCTATCTTAATGACTTGAAATGATGAAACCCTAACTTGATTGACTTGAGATGGAAGAATGATGAATGTCAATAGGTAAGAGATGTGAAAATGAGTTAAAAAACTTGTATTTATAGGAAATTAATCTATTTTACCCATTAATACCTCATTATAGGCTGACATGAAGCAATATTAAACTCAAATTTCACTTTTTTTTCTCGCTCAAAGATCAAAATTGAGCCAAATAAGACTCATTCTCTAGACATGGTGAATGGGTCCCCAAGGGGCCAATCTGATAGCTAAGATGCTAGGAAATAAGGAAATAAGGAAATATAGTACTATTAGTGATGATGTGAATGTCAAATAGGGCTTGGAACACATAATTCAATGTGAAAGTGTGATTAAATACACTTTACAACACTAAAATGAAGTCCACATAGCCTAAGAAGGCACAAGAACCAATGTGAATGTGCAAGAAACATTACAACACTAGTTTATCATTAATTTTAATTCAAAAACCTTCTAGATTGATGTAATAATGTTATTAAACTCATTTTTCAATGTTGAATTAGGGACAAATAGGTTTATTAAGTCTAGAAAAGCATGAAAATATCTTACAACACCTTTACAAGACGTCATTAAAATCATGTTATTCAATTTATAAGGGCCCACGACCTAGTGTGGATGCATAAAGTGCCTCACAACACCTGAATCAAGGCCTCATTAAGTCTAATTTATCATGAATTAATCCCATGTCAAGCAAAGGGTCTTTTTTTCTATGGCGCAAAGGTGTATAAATCCTCCACTAAGAGAGGGTGGGTAGAGGAAGCATCTTGTAGAGTCTTTTATGGGTTGAGAATAGTTGTGTGAGTGAGGTATTGTTGCAAGGATTACTTGTAATTTTAGAGGAACTGTAGAGTCTCTAAAATGACTTTGAAAAAGAAGACTAGATGGGTCATTAGAAGACCTATGAGAATGTTATTTTGGGAAGAGTATTGGGAAAAGGTGAGAGAAAAGAAGCTCATTGCAGAGTTGAAGAAGATAGAAGTGATATTGTATGCCCTTGAAGAAATCTTGGGAATGAAGAAGAAAGTTACAAAAGAGGAAAATCAAAGGTTTGGCAAAGAGGATAGTGAAAAGAATAATATAGAAGTGCAATGTCGCAACCCTTTGATGGAAAGATTAGGGAGAGAAAGTCATGTGGGAACACCCCACACAAATGTAGATGAAATAAAAAAAGAAAAGAAGAAAGACATGAGGAAAGAATGGAGAAAGAAAGAGGTAGCAGTAGATGTGCATCTTTTTGAGGAAAAAAAGGAAAAGAAACATGAATTTGCAAGCACAAGAAAAGTTCTAGTAGGAAAAATAGAAGTATTGTCTCCTTCTGATTTTTGAAAAGAAATTATTAATGTTGATTTGTACATAGAAGAGTTAAAGGAAAATGAAGGAGCAAAAAAAGAAGAAGAAGAAAATGACATGTTATTACAAATTGCAATAGTTGATAGGGAGTGGATAGCATTGACAACAAGTGAAGCAAGAGTTACAATTGACAAAGAGGTAAAGTTTCAATTTTTAGAATTCTTTGAAGATAGAAATGAAGTTGATTCATATGAAAATGACATGGTTAATATGAATGGAGATGAGACTACTAAAATTGATTATGCACTAATAGGAAAATAGGAAAAAATAAGAGTATTTGATGATTTTGCAAAATTTAGTGATGCTGATGTCAAAGTTGATTTGTATTGCGATGGAATGGTGAAAGAAAGAGAAATGGGAAAGATAGTTAGGATCATAAATAACATGTTTAAATTTGAAAAACAATAAGGTATGGTGAATTTTATTGACATGAAAGAAGAGGAGGATGAAGGAAGAAAAGGTAAGAAAGAAATGCAAATGGAATTCATTGATTTCTATGATTTTGTTAATGTTGATTTATATATAGGTGTTGAGAATGATAAAATGGAATGGAAATATGAAATATAGTGCAACAAAATAAATTTCATGAGGGGAAGAAATAGAGGAAGGATGATGGAAGGAGGAGATAGGAAGTTTCATAGAAGGGTGAAGGAAAAGAAATAGTTAGATAAGGAGAAAAGATGGTTGAAGAACAAGCACCAGATCTTTAAATTTTCATGAGCTCTAACTCATGGAAAATTTCTTCTTACCTTAGGTCTTTGATGTAGGAGCATTAGGGGTGAAGTGAAATCCTACACAACCAAAAATTCTATTATTTGATTTTGTCTTTTTCAATTTTGGGTTTGTTCTTATCTTGCAAGCACTCTCCTTTAGCAACCTTGCAAAGACCCCTTCTTTCTACACTTTGTTTGGCTCCAAATTCAGATGTAATATGAAGGAATTTGATGAAATTTCAGATTACACTTGGAATGTAAATCCAATTTCTAGGTTGGGATATTATTCTTTTTATTGCTCTTGTAACTCCCTAGATTAAATAAGAAGAAAGAGAATAAAAATTTGTGGGAGTGGATGACAATTTTAGAAAAGATTTGAATTTTATGTGGAAAAACGTTAATAAGACCATTTTTCATGAATTAGCATGGTAGAATTGAGGAGAAAAAGGTTTTGAATGGAATTTCATGATAGAGGAAGATGGTCAAAAGTTGTATGTAAGAGGAATGCAATATATGGAGTGACAATCTATTAAAATGACTATTGAAACTGTAAAGAAAATGCGTTGGGTAGAGGGAGGGTCGGCCTCCTAAACCTTTTCCATTGTCTTCCTCCAAAAGAGCTCAATGTAGTGTTTTCTTGAAGTGGAGTGCCATAACCAGAGGAGAAATTACACAAGGATTTTCTATCACCATTATCAAATAAGAATGCAAACAAAGCAAAGCCAAAATAGAAATTAGGGCACAAGATAGGAGAAAGTGCAATCAATAGTGGACAAAATCAACGTGAAGAGCAGATGGATATTAACCTTTCCCTGCGATCTCGTGGGTCTAAAGTTCCCACTCTTTATTTTCTATAGGGTGTGCGAGATTGCACCACGTGGAGGTGGCAGGCCTAGCAAAGTTTCCTTGAGTGGGTGTCGTGTGATTTTCCTTAGGATTTGAGCATTAAAATCTTTCATTTTTCTTTTAAATACAAGGAAAAATATTTAAATGGTAAAGTGCCCGATGACCTTCAATATGGGGTTTTTTTTTTTTTTAAAGGCACATTTAAAGCATATTGCTTTAAATTTAAAACAAAACACATGTATAAAAGGTGGGCCTGTGTGGAACATAAAGTGTAAAAACTCTTAATGGCCCAATTAAATTTTGTTTTAAATATTATTTCCATTGCCAAGTAAGGTGAAAGGCCCCTTCATTTTAAATTTCTTAAATGAAAATGCATGGGTAAAGGGTGTAAGTATTAAAATTAAAACCTACGACATGGGCGAGGTGAATAATTATTCATTGAGTAGAATTTTCTGGGAAAATATTTTAAAATGTGGCACAGGGAGAAAGTGAATAAAAAATTCACTTGAGTTTTATTTGTTGGGGGAATTATAGAAAGTGAATTAAATATTCACTATGATAAAGTGAATATGTGAGTTAAAAGTGTAGTAAAGAACAAGTAAATAGAAATAAAATACTTTCACAGAAGAGCTTTCACGGGCAAAGAGGCATTTTTACACAGCTGGGTGAAAATGGAGAAATTTCTCACATGGGCATTTTTTTAGTTGCTGGGAAACTTGGTGCAAAGGAAAATTTTGGAGTCAAAGTTTGTTGAGCGAAGAGAGAGAAGAGATTCTTTTCATTGTTGATGATGAACGGTGGAAGAGGCTACCATGTGTCTACAACAAATTGGCTTTAGGGCTGCTTCTGTTTTCTATTTCTTCTCATTCTTCTCTCATTGTAAACGATTCTAGGGTTCCAATTTATGAAAGCTTTGCAAGGCAAGCATAAGCTTTGGGTAGAATTGTAATGCTAGGATGATTGTAACTGAGTCATTAATCTAAAAGTGTGTGTTTCTGAATTATACTTGTAATCAAGGGAAAATCTCGATTTGTTAAGGGGTTAGCACAATAACATCAAATCCATTGAAATAACAAAGTACAAAGGAAATAATGAAAACAAAAGGAACAAAGTTACCCTAAGTCTCCACCCTTCCATGATTAACCTTTGTTACACCTCCTAGCTTGCAGTAAATAAAAGATGCCCTCAGATTTGTATGAGCAACTATGACAAATGACTAAGCCCTATGCAAGTGTTGAAGGATTTGCATAAAAGAAAATGACCTCAAAATGAACTAAAATGACAATGACTGTAAGTGACTATGACTGCAAAACTGATAATAGTATGAAGTGAAATATGGGCATGAGAGAGACCAAGAGCTGAGAGAGAGAGCCAGAGACCAAGAGGGGCCAAATGAGAACAAAATTGCCCTTTTATAAAAACTGCAATTTTGAATGTGTGGCCAGGATGAAAAGATGACAAGAAACCCTAGAATCAAAGATCAAGATTGAATGTTGCTGTGTGCATTAGGGTTAGGTCAAAATTAGGGCAAATGATAAGGATGAAGGGCCAAGATTGAATTATAAGATAATTCAATCAAGGGTCGAAATTAAATGAGATGTCAAAAGATAAGAATAAATTTGGAAGATAAGACTGGCACGGACAAAGAGGTTGCTGGAGAAATTAAATAATAAAATTTATTTACTCCAGGTGACCAGTGAATAATTAAATAATAAAGATATTATTAAATTATAGAAGAATGTGACAAAGGAATCATTTTGAATTAAATAATAATTTAATTCAAAATTCAAGAGAGTGGACCAAATTAAATAAATTAACTTTATTTAATTTAATGAGAGAAGAGGTTAATGAATAATTAAATAATTAAAATAATTATTTAATTATAGTAGAAAATGGACAAAAATCAAATAAATTAGAATCTATTTAATTTTTAAAAGAAGGGGACTTGCTTAGTGACGTAATTAAATAAATAAAATGTATTTATTTAATAATCAAGAGGAAGAATAAAGATAAAATGTGTGATGGTACACGGTTTGTGGCTTGGGTGGCCACGTTTTCTGCTTGTTTTTGGTGCGTTTTGGCAACTTTTTCCTGCTTCCTCCCGTGCGTTTTGAGCTCTGCTCGTGGTGGTTGGGGGGTGTTCTTGTGTCTGTGAGAGGGATGCAGTTTTTTGTGGTGGTTGAAGCTTGGTGGAGGGAGGTTGGGTTTTTTTTCTGCACTCTTCTCCGGCGCGTTTTGGGCTTTGGGGTTCTTTGGTTTCAGGCCTTGCATGGCTCCGAACGGGATCACCCCTGGTGGTAAGGGGTTGTCTTTTAAGGATGCGGTGGTGGGAAGCATTCCTTCGGTTCCACTGCATACAAATTCTATTTTTGGTGAGTCTGGAACAGGCATGGGAGAATCCTCATATCTGTCTGGAGGTTTTAGGCCCTCAAAGGTGAATGGGTGCCTTGCCAAGAGTGATAATCGGCTGGTTGTTGAGATCCAACCTGAAGCTATTGTGGATGATATCAACTATTTATCAAAGCATGCTCTGATCTGTAAGTTTCTAGGGATTCGGGTATCCTTGTCTTTTTTGGAATCATGGGCTCGACGTACCTGGTCTCCGGAGGGGGATATGGATGTTCTGCTGGCAGCCAATGGCTATTTTCAAGTGGTCTTCTCTTGCATGTCAGACAGGAATAAAGTTTTCGAAGGAGGGCCCTATTTCTACAATCAAGTGGGTCTCTTCATTAAGCCTTGGCACGTGGGATTCAATCCCACAGAAGAGCTTCCTTCGCGGGTTCTGGTCTGGGTGAGATTACCATGGCTTCCTTTAGAATTCTGGAGGGAGGACATTTTTAGTTTAGTTGCAAGTCAGCTTGGAAAACCAGTTGGTCCTTCGAGACAAACTATGGAGAAGAAGGTAATTACCTATGCCCGGGTATGTGTCGAAATTGATTTGAATAAGCCCTTGCCTGATTCTATCGAAATTCGGTTGGGGTCAAGTTCATGGATTCAGCAACTTGACTATGAAACGTTACCGTTTCGTTGTCGCCTTTGTCATGAATATGGACATTTGCAGAGGGTGTGCCCCAAATCAAAACTTACAGAGAATTCAAAAACAGGGCCGGCTGGTGCTCCTCACACCCAAGATAAAGGGAAGGCCCCTATGAGGGAGGACACGGAGGGCTTTATCCCTGTACGAGGGCGTAACAAGGGTCGCGGCCAAAAGAGGACCTTTAAGGACAGACAGACAGATGAGGTTTTCAATAGGTTTGATGGGTTGGATGACTTGGAACAGTTTGATGGAACCATTGCTAACATGCCGGTTAGCCATGAGCTCTTGGAAGCAAAGGAAATAGGTGGGGAGGAGAACAATGTTGCTCTGATCGATCCACAGGAGGGAGAGCTTGGTGTACTGATGGACACAACTACTTCTGTGAGACCTGTTGAGGAGTTGGAAACCAGTGGAGCCAAGGAACTACAGGAGATTTCTGCTCATGCCCGAACCAAGGCTTGCACCGGTAATGTTCGGCAGGAGGAGAGCAAAAGCAAGGGTTCCCCCTCCTTTTTAGGTATTCATCAAAAAACCATTAGAAAAGACACCCCAGAGAAGACTCTTAAGGTGGGAAGAAAGAAAGACCAGGAAAAGGTGAAATTAGTGGGAGAGACTTTAGTGGAGTCTGGTTCTGTGAAGACCATTGATTCCCACTTCCCTCTTCATCAGAAATGATTGTTCTTTCATGGAATGTAAGGGGGTTGAATAGCATCCCTAGACAAAAAGCTATTCGGGATTTGATTAAGTCTCATTCGCCTGAGGTGGTTTTTATTCAGGAAACTAAGTTATCCATTGATAGGATGCATGATACGGCCGCTAAGATTTGGCCGAGATGTCTTTGCCAGTGCATTGGCGCTCAAGGATGTTCTGGGGGGTTGGCTCTTTTATGGGATCCTCGCAAACTGGTCCCGCTGTGGTGGGTCTCTAGCAAATCTGCTATTTCCTTGGTGGCCACATGTTGTGTAACTGGTGAGATTCTTCTCTTCACTAATGTTTATGCTCCGACTGATTTTATTGGAAAAACTTTGCTTTGGTCACATTTAGGCTATGTCCGCTCTCTTGCCCCTCTATTCCCTTGGATTCTGGCAGGAGATTTCAATGCTGTTTTAAGTTTGGAAGAGAAGCGGGGAGGTAATCCCAAGCTCGATCCCTCGGCAGGCCTTTTAAGGAGTAACATTGAAAGCTTGAGGGTGGTGGACATCACACCGTCCAATGGGTTGTTCACTTGGAACAATAGGAGATGTGGGGCGGAAGCTATAGCGGAAAGATTAGATAGGTTTCTGGTTTCTTGTTTTTGGATAGCTGACAGTTGGATTACTAGTTCAGAAATTTTGGACTGGAGGGGCTCAGATCACTGGCCAATTCTTTTGACTGCTTCTAAGTTTCAGAGGACAAAGAATCCATCCTTTAAGTTTCAGCTTATGTGGTTGCGGGATGCTTCTCTTCAGGATTATATCATTGCTTGGTGGAGGGAAGGGAAGCCTGCTTATGGCACCGCTATGTTTTCTTTTGTCAAGCAACTACAATATGTTAAGTTTAAGCTGAAAAGGTGGAACAGAGAATGCTTTGGAAATCTCTTTGGAGCGAAGAGAGAAGCACATCGGAGGGTGGACTATATTACTCGCCAAATCAGAGAACAGGGCTTGTCTGATGGGCTATATAGAGAAGAAGCTGCAGCAGTAAAGAATCTAGAGGAATGGGAGCTCCGTGAAGAGATCTACTGGAAGCAAAAAGCTCGAATTGATTGGCTCCAGGAAGGGGACAAAAATACAAAGTTCTTCCATAACACTGTGAAGGACAGAAGACAGGGGAGCGTTCTCAATTCTCTCACGACGGCTGAAGGGATTCTGCTTTCCTCTCATAGGGAGATTGCTTTGGAGGCTACTAGATTTTTTGGGAGTTTGTTTTCAGAAGACTCTGATCTGGCTAGGGTTGAGGAGGATTTGGTTCTGGCTTGCATTCCCTCCTTGGTCACTCCTGAAATGAATGAGGCTCTCATTAAGCCCATTACTCTATCTGAGATAGAACTTGTTGTGTTTGGAATGAAAAAGGGTAAAGCCCCAGGACCAGATGGTTTTCCTATAGAGTTTTTTCAAGCCTTTTGGGAGATTGTCAAGATGGACCTCTTTGAAGTGGTGCAGGAATCCTTTCACAACAAGCAGATGCTGAAGGCTTTGAATGCAACTTTCCTGGCTCTCATCCCAAAGAAGGAAGGAGCTAACTCCCTTAATTTCTTTAGACCTATTGCTTTGTGCAATGTGATGTACAAAATAATTACAAAAGTGATAGCTGAACGGTTAAAGCCATGGCTCAATAACCTAATATCCGAGGAGCAAGGGGGCTTTGTTACAGGACGACAAATTTTGGATGGGGTTATCATAGCGGCTGAAGCTATGCACTCTATGGCTGCCTCCAAGGAAAAAGCTATGTTCATAAAGTTGGACATGGCCAAAGCTTATGATAGGGTCAGATGGAGTTTTTTGCAGAAAGTTTTACAGGCCTTTGGTTTTGGTCAGGAGTGGATTAGCTGGGTTATGAGCTGCATCACTTCACCTTCTTATGCTGTCCTGATTAATGGTGAACCTTCTGACTTATTTGGTGCGGCCAGAGGCCTTAGGCAAGGGGATCCTCTCTCCCCTTACCTTTTCATCCTGATGGCAGAAGGATTGGGAAGACTTATCAAGTCTCAAGTTAGTCAGGGACGGATTCAAGGTTGGAAGTGGGGGCATGGCATTCCTCCTTCTTCTCACCTCCAATTTGTGGATGATACGTCTTTGATGGGTGCTGCAAGAATTCAGGAGGCAGCTAGCTTCCGAAGAGCCTTGGATATTTATGTGAAAGCCTCAGGACAGAAGATTAATGAAGAAAAGTCACATATTTTCTTCTTCAATACCCCCGCTTCTATTCAAGCTCGGATTGCACATATCTTGAGGTTTCAAATTGGAACGCTTCCTTTAGTGTATCTTGGCATCCCTCTTTCAGACCAAAAGCTATCAAGGGGTGTATGGCAAGAGATTTTGGATAAGCTTCGAAGCAAGGTGAGTCATTGGACTCACCGATGGCTCTCAACTGCTGGTAGGATGACTCTTTTGAAGTCTGTGATCCAAGCTCTTCCTATCTACAGGTGTCTTGTGCAGTCAGCCCCTGCTGGTTTCATTAAGGACTTTGATGCCCTGTCCAGGCAATTTTTATGGACAGGTAATTTGCTTTCCGCAAAATGGAGTTTGGTCAAATGGGATTGTGTTTGCAGATCAAAGCAGGATGGTGGCCTTGGTTTGAGGAAAACAAGCTTGAACGGTTGGGCTCTTGCTGCTAAGCTATTTTGGAGATGGTGCATAAGCCAAGATCAAGGTTGGGCTAAAATCCTTAATGTTAAGTATCTTGGTGGGGTGAATGGGAAAGAGGTACCAAGGTACAGCCTGACTGGAAGAGGGTCCATGATTTGGGAGACTTTGAAGAAAGGGGCGCAGTTAGTTAAAAATGGTCTTTTCTGGATTTGCAATAGCGGTTCGGATGCCCTATTTTGGGAGGATTCTTGGGATGGATTTCCTCCTATTCTATCTCAATACCCCCACCTTCAACCTTTATGTGACAGTTTCCTTGCAGCAGGATGGAGTAAGGTCAAGGATTTTAAGGTGTTTTTAAGAGTGGGAAGGGGCAAGGTTGCCAGATGGAAAGAACCCCAAGAATGGCCCCCTGGGGGTTCTGAGGGAGAGAGGGAGACTCTTGTTAGGATTCTTGCTGGCAGAGCATGTAACTCTTTAAGAGGAGCTGATACCCTCGCCTGGGGTCCCAATCCAAAAGGGAAGTTTTCAGTTGCCTCAGGCTATCAAGAGTTGGAAAGACAAAATTTTGACAGGATTGACATATCGTGGTGGAAACAAGTTTGGAATAAGTCGGCTTGGCCCAAGTGCAATTTCTTCTTATGGCTTGTGGTTCAGAATAGATGTCTTACCTGGGAGAATCTCCAGAAGAGGGGCTTTCATGGGCCTTCTATCTGCACTTTATGTAATCAAAGTGAAGAAAATAGTTCACACCTCTTTTTCCAATGTTCTTTCACCAGGGTTATTTGGCACTGGTGGTGGGAAGCTTGGGAGCATGCCTGTATTCATCCTCACTCTCTGGTTGAGTTTTGGAACAGTCTTGGTAGACCCCCTTCTAAGACTTCCTTTCTGGAGGTGGCTTGGGATATTGGTCCAGGATTTATTATCTGGCAGGTGTGGTTGGAAAGGAATCGTAGGATCTTCCAGGATAAGCCAAAGAGGGTGCAACAGGTGTGGCTGCAAGTAATAAATATGCTACAGGAGACTCTTGCTGCGAAGTGTGATCTCTCGGAGGATATTGCTCCTGGAGATGTGCGAGTGGTTCAAAAGTTGAATATTCTTGGTGCTGATCCTAGTGGTGCTCCTTGGAAGATACAACAGACCAGAAGCAGGAAAGCTAAAAGGAAGGTTTGTAGGGAAGGAAAGTGGTCCCCCCCCCTAGTGGGACTCTCAAGATCAATACTGATGGGTCCTCTAGGGGAAATCCCGGGCATGCTGGGGTTGGAGGAATTGGTAGGGACAGCTCTGGTAAGGTTATTTTCTTTTTCTCTGAATATAAGGGAATTCAAACCAATAATTACATGGAGGCACTTGCTGTCCTCGTGGCTCTTGAAAGAGGTTGTGCTCTCGGATGGAGCAAGATTATCTGCGAGTCTGACTCTCAGGTGGTGGTGGATATGCTGAATTTGCAACGGATGGAAGATGTGGATTGGCATCTGGCAGTGGTGGGTAGACAAATCCTTAGGTTGAGCACCTCTTTGGATGTTGTCTCTTTTTGCTATGTTCCTCGTGAGTGGAATAAGACTGCTGATTGCCTGGCTAAGTGGGCTTCTGATCGTGGAGAGGGATGGAGGATGGGAGATTGGACTCACCTGCCTCCGGAGTGTGCTTTGGATCTTGAGAGTCTGGTCAAGGAAGATATGAATAGTTAGTTGTGCCCCTTTTGGGGGTTTTTTCTGCTGGTGTTGTTTTCTCTTTCGGGCTCCTGGCCCCTACTTTTTGTACTTTGCTGGTTGATTCAATAAATTTTTACCTTTTATTAAAAGATAAAATGAACTAATTAAATAATTAAAATTATTTAATTAATAGAAAAGATATGACTTTAGAAAATAATTAAATAATTAAAGTTATTTAATTATTAAGAATGAAAGAGGGCAATGTTGAATAATCCAAGAGTTGCAAGCCTAGGACAATTTTATGTGTCTACATTTGCCCCTCTTTGTCATAATGTAGCATGGCGCATTGTGACAAAGAAAATAAGTCAAAAATATGCCCCAGTGAAAAATAAGATGAGGAAGAATGACAAGGAGGGTTGTGGTATGCCCCCTCGAGAGGACAGACAGGTTCCAAGAACATGGGTGTGCTCTCGAAATGGATGAGAAGACTAGAATATGAAGAGACAAAGAAATGTTAGTGCAAAAGATATGGATGATGATATGGATGCAATGCTTATATGAGATGGGAGAGAGAAGATGACATGACTAAAGGAGATGCATGTAAGTTCCTAGACTAAATCCTTCAAAAGAACATTGCCATAGGACTAATATTTATTGCTCTTAGTAATCATCATTAGGCAGTCAAAATGACACAAATGGACAACAAACACCATGGTATGGCGTAGACCAAGGTGTGCAAGGTCATCCATTTGAAAAAAAAAGGAGTCATAGACAAGGAATATTCTAACTCATACTAAGGGACATGTTGCCCCAGTCTTTTTGTCAAGACAATCCTGGAGACTGACTGATCGAGGAGAAAATAAAATAGGCCAGGAGATGTCATCGAACCTCTAAATCCTTCATGGGACATCCTCGAGGTAGCTAGTAACATGACCAAAATACAAGACAATAAAAATATAAGACAAAATAGCCAAGATAGCCAAAAGATAAGACAAGAAAGACCAAAAAAATTAACGACCATGTAATTTTGTTTGCCAAAGATTGAATTCTTGTTTGATTTGACAGTTTAAGAGTTTTGCCAATTTGACAGTGTTGACGGTTTGACGGGGCCTATTGTCAGGAAGGACACATCCTGAAAAGGCAAAGGACATTTTGACGAGGTCTAACTCCAAGAAGGACACATCTTGAAGAGGACCAAAGAGTGATGAGATTGACATTGTTTTGACTAATGTGTTTTGGCAAGTTGACTGATGTTGACTGTATGATTGATTGGATTGTGTTGTCTAATTTTGACCAATTTTGACATTAACGTTTCAAATGACTGTCTTGTGTTTGAGTTTGACTATCTGAATTATTTGACCGATGTGATGATTGTGACAAATGCCATGATTTTATTTGGACCAACCTAAAAGGACTGACCTAATGTCTCGGGGACTCATCGACTGATGGCCTTGCCTACGTAGCAAATGCGCAGAGACAACGTAGTTCGACAATGACATGGACTGACTGACATGACTGACTTTGACTCCATTTTTAGGATTTTGACATTGATTTGAATGTTTTTGTGTTTTTCTCTCAACCTTTTATGATTTTTTTTTTTCAGGACATTTTATGATGTTTTTTGTCTTTTTGTCATTTTATGATTTTTTTTGGATTTTGACATTTTTGAGGTGTCAATGGATGAAAATTTGGGTAGCCTTTGTGCTAGATACCAATGACAAGGGGAAAACCAAGTCTAGGTGCAAGGAGATAAATGGGATTAATGGATGAAATGGATGTATGCATAAGAGAGCAAAGATGTGATCTCCAATGACTATGTCGCATAGGAATGACATGCCCCATTCTAAGTACAAGACTTAGGATTTTTTGTGACAAAGCTGATGACAATAGGATATTGATATGATTGGTTTAGATAGGATGAGGTATGTCAAGAGATACCCAAAAAACATGTTTCAACACTTTGCCCCTATATCTTCATCAAGATCAAAAGGAGAAGAGTGGATAAGTGGACCCAATATGATAGGTAGGTATGATGGCTAAAGATGGTAGGGAGGATGGAAATGATATGACATAAAAATGATAGGTTGGATAGATAAGACATTGTGCCCCCAAGTGTAAGTGACATAGAAGATCAAACTACACATGATGCCTGTTTGCCAGGTTTTCATCATGGTACTTATCCAAGGCGCCTGTTTACCAGGTTTTCACCATTGGACGAAGGGATTTCTCTTTACTTTTTTTTTTGACTTTTTGACTTTTTGACTTTTGGATAGGAGGGACTCAAGTGTCTAGTTGCATGAAAGGTGATAGTCCCACTAGAAATGGATATCATTGCATGGACTATGTCAAATGTCATTATGCTCATCGATGTTGGTAAGGGATGACATGAAAGGGAGATGGATTAGGTAGATGATGGATTATGATGTGGATTATGTAAGGAAGATAGTGGATTATGATGTAGATTATGTAGGGAAGATATAGGACTTCTATGGGACTTATGCAAAAGAATGGGGAGGCTTAGCCAAAAGCATGGACCATAGGGATGCGATGGGGAAGATATGTAGGATAATGGGTGGGGGATGGAAAGATAGAGGTAAGTGGGAATGGAATCATGACCAATGGTTGCACACATTGTGATAAACATTGAAGCTTTTGATGTGGACAGGGTGTAGGAAGCAATGAAGATGTTTGCTTAGGAGATGGTGGATGAAGTGCTTTAGGCACCCACATAGACTTAGTATTTTTATGACTTTTATTTTTCTTGTGGGCTTTAGGAATTTTAGATTCTTCAATGGAATGTGTATTTTGGATGGAAGTGGATGGTTGATATTTTTGTGATGTGGATGTCTCATTTGACTTGATTTCTTTTTGCTTAGGTACCCAAACCATTTTGTTTTTAAACTTTTCTTTTGGAGGTATGGGCTTATATAGCTTTTTAGATGTACTTGGCTTTGACATTTTGTATTCTAAGGCATTAAGACCTTTAGAATTTTTGACTTTATAAATAGAGGCATCTAAAATTTTATTTTTGAATCCCATGGGGTGGATGGAATGAGTGGAAGCTTTATGTTTACACAATGTGTGCATTTGTTGGTCATGACTAGGATATTTAGGGTATTTATGAATGATTGGAATATTAGGTGTTGGAAGTAATGGTGGAAAAGTGGATGGAGGGGTATTAGGAGTTGGAAGTAATGGTGGTAAATTGGATGGAAGAAGGTGTATGGTCACATGCTTTTGACACTTGTAGGATGACGGTGGTGGAATGGCAACATATGTCTTAGGTGTATGGTAGGATTTATGATGGAAGGAGGTGGACTTAGGAGACATGGGGGAAGTACCAACATCTTGAGATTGATTTCCTTGGGGTATGCAATGGACAATGGGACTAGGTGTAGGTGGAACACGAGACATGAGTTCCTTATTGGAAAGACCAAGTGGATATGATGGAGGACTTGCAATGGGGTCGATAATGGGTGATGGGGGATCATTAGGATCTTGATTAGCATTGTGTTCACTTAGATCCAAGGTATTTGTTTGATCTTCTATACTAGCTTGGGAGGCAAGTGTCTCGTCAAGGGAAGTGCATGTTTGAAGGTCATATATGGTGCTAGGTGGAGGTGAATTTGGAATATCTTGCTCATGGATAGGCTCTTCATCCTTATGGATATCATCTTGATCATATAAGAGACATAGATTATGGATAGGTTGGATGACAATGATTTGATCTTGATTAGGGCTCGGGCTTGATGTTTCCACATGCTTAGGATTAGGCTCTTGACATACATCTTGGGTTGCTTGAATGGAAGTAGAAGGGGATGACTCTTGGAGAGACTTGACATGTTCTAGATGGTCAACAACATAGGAGCATGATGGAGGTTGACTTGGACTTATGAGGGGAGACTCTTGACTTGGCCCAAGGGGTTGAGGATGACATGGTTGACTTGACATGTTGTTTGAGGACTCTTTTGTATGTTCAAGTATATGAGTTGAATGACATGGTGGCAATTGATTCCTTTCTTGTAGCCCTTGGGTCACATCCTTTGTAGTTGGATTGGTGGATTTAGATAATGCCATCAATTTATGTTTTAAATATCTAAATGTAAGGCATTGATTTGATGAAGGATTAGATGATGGTGGGGGTAATGAAGAGTTTGATGGGTGAGAAGGTGGAGTGGCCAACGGATTAGGACTAGGACATGGTGGATTAGGGATATTCATTTGATTGGATGGTGGTAAGGGTGCATGGACTAGATTGGTGTTCCCCTTGTCAAAGGTGGCATTAAGACTTAAAGGCTCTTGATGTTGTTGCCAAGGTGGACTTGGGATCCTATATTCTTGTTGTGATATGGGTGGACATGTTGATGTGGCATTGTCATAATAGATAGATGTGTTAGGTTGGCATGATGATGAAGGTGACAGATAGGATTGTGGTTGAATGTGTTGAGGTTGAAATGGTGTTTGGACTTGTGATATGATTTGTTGTTGTAATGATGATTGAGGAGTTGAATAGGATAATGACTGTTGACAGGTTGATTGATGTGGATAAGAGTTGAAATTAGAAGAGTTGTGATAGGTTGATGAAGGGGAAACTTGATATGTGGATGGATGAGGTTGATATGATGATATAGGTGACACATTAGGTTGATGTGAAATGTGTTGATGTGGTGATTGGACTTGATAATACGCTTGTTGAACTTGACAATTGGCCATGAGGTATTGGATTTGTGCTATGAGTTGTTGCATTTGTGGTGATTGGTTGGTTTGAAGTTTTTGGGTAATGTTATGGGTGCTTTGAATGATTTCTTGGTCTAAAGGTGTTTGATTTGTTTGAGCTTTATGAAGCATGTGAATAAGCCCTAGTGCTGTGTCTTCAAATGTTGTCATGGTGTAAAATGATGTTGATTAGATGAAAGAGATGATGATGTGGAATGACGAGATTGGATGACTTGGATGATGTGGAAAAAAATTATTGGAAGTTTGACTTGGGCAATATCAAACACAAGATTTTACATGTAAATGCATAAACACACACACCAAGCACAATGATAAGTTTGTCTTCCAAGATTAAATGTTATGATTAATCAAACACTTGAATACACAACAACAAGCCCTATGACTAGTCAAGTGGGGTATAGCCAATTAGGTCTCTAGCTAGATTGCACAAGGTTGACTAAGGAAGAATTTGAAAGAAAAATCCTGCCACACAGCCGAGAGAAAGGGGTAACCCACCCTTCACTTTCACTTCCCAAAGGTATAAAGTTCTTTGGGGCTTAGCCAAGAGTGACAATATTTTAACTTCCAAACAAGCGTGTCTTTCGATTCACACTTCGATTGAGGTCGTCCCTAGGGGTGATGAAATCCCCTAGCAGGCCTCCTATGAAGGGTTTGACAAAAGCAAATCAGGTGAGGTATTTGTGATCACACACGCACTTGATTCACACTCACAATGATTAATTTCCCTTAGAAATGAAATGTTTGTATGCAAACAATAGAAGCACATGTTCTTTTTAACCCCAATTCAAATGTGTAGGAAGAAAATGGTTAATTTTAGACCCAATTTTGATATGTGATTGAAGACAAAATTCATTTTTAAGAGCCCAAATCCAAATGTGTTTGCAAACAAGGATTAATTTTATGCCCCAAATTGAAATGTGTGACAAACAAGATTAAGAAATGGAAGATGGGATATGTGCACCTGATTATTCGCTTTCCAATTTGTTGTGTATGAATGATATTTCTGTCACTAAAACTCCTTATGATCACCTACAAAATCAAAAGAAATAATATCATAATGTAGCCATGAAAAAAAAATAAACTCATTAGAAAATTACAATTTCAGATACATATTTTTCACATAGCCGAATTAGATTCGATTATTTGAAGATATTATTGATCTGAAAAATACAAATTCAAAGAACAGACTGATATTATTTTTCGGAGAGCTTTCCAGAAATGTAAAGAAGTTAGAAAAATTCGCTATTTTGTGCCCAATATTAATTTTTTATTAAAAATCATAAAAAAATTATAAAAAATGCAAAATAGCTCCAAAAATTTTGAGTTTTTGACTGAAGTCGTATTCTGTCATTCCAAATCTGCAAAAAAAATTTTGTGATCAGATCAGCAACCATGAGTGAGATCTAAGCAAATTTGTTTTAAACCCTAATTTCAAAAACTCTATTTTTAGACTAATAATTTCACATCCAAATTTAAAAACTAAAGAGTAGACCCCTGTCAAAATTTGAAGAGCTTTCCAGAAATGTAAACAGATCTGAAAAATTCGATTATTTGCTCCCGAAATTAATTTTTTATGAAAAACAGAAAATAAATTATAAAAAATTCAAATCGGCCCCAAAAAATCTGATTTTTGGAATGAAATCTCTAAACATTGTCTCCAATCTGCAAAAAAAAATTGTGAAGAAATACGCAGCCGTTTGAAAGTTATGGTCGAATCTTTGGAAACTAGGGTTTTGTCCACAATGATGTCAAACCTGCAACAAAAATCAAACAAAACCTGCAACAAAAAGAAACCCAACTCCAAGATTTCTCAAAATGTGTTAAAATATGTCAGGTTCACCAATGTAATCAAGGGAAAATCAGATTTGTTAAAGGGGTTAGCACAATAACAATAAAATTCCTATGAAATAACAAAGCACAAAGGAAGTGATGTGAAGACAAAAGGGACAATGTTACCCTAAGTCTCCACCTTCCATGATTGACCTTTGTTACACCTCCTAGCTTGCAGAAAATAAAAATGCCCTCAGATTTATGTGAGCAACAATGACTAAAGACTAAGCCCTATGCAAGTGTTGAAGGATTTGCAGAAAATAAAATGACCCTACAATGGATTAGAATGACTATGACTGTAAAAATTATAACCCTAAGTTGACAGAAAATAGACATGGACTAGAGGTCAAGAAATCAAAAGACCAAGGGACCAGCAAATGAGATCAAAATTGCCCTTTTATGAAAATTGCAATTTTGAACGTGTGGCTAGGATGAAAAGATGACAAGAACCCTATGATCAATGATCAAGATTAAATGCTGCTGTGCATTAGGGTTAGGTCAAAATTAGGGCAAATGGTAAGAATGAAGGGTCAAGATTGAATTATAAGATAATTCAATCAAGGGTCGAAATTAAATGAGAAGTCAAAAGTCAAGAATTAATTTGGAAGATAAGACTGGCACGGACAAAGAGGCTGCTGGAGAAATTAAATAATAAAATTTATTTACTCCAGGTGACCAGTAAATAATTAAATAATAAAGATATTATTTAATTATGGAAGAATGTGACAAAAGAATTATTTTGAATTAAATAATGATTTAATTCAAAATTCAAGAGAATTGACTAAATTAAATAAGTCAAATTTATTTAATTTAATGAGAGAAAAGGCTAATGAATAATTAAATAATTAAAATAATTATTTAATTATAGTGGGAAGTGGACAAAAATTAAATAAATTAGAATTTATTTAATTTTGGAAAGAAAGTGAACCTAATTAGTGACGTAATTAAATAAATAAAATTTATTTATTTAATAATCAAGAAGAAATAAATGACAAAGGGGAATTAAATAAATTTAAGAAATTTATTTAATTAAAGGGAGACCTAGGTAATTAATGGCGTATTAGATAAATAACTAACATTTATTTATTTAATAATCAAGGAGAAATGAATGACAAAGGGGGGATTAAATAAATTAAGAAATTTATTTAATTAAAGGAAGACTTAGATAATTAATGACGTATTAGATAAATAAACAATATTTATTTATTTAATAATCATGAGGAATAAATGACATGAATTAATTAAATAATTATGAATTATTTAATCAATAGTCGAATGTGGACCAAGGGCATAATTAAATGACTTAATTATGCTAGGACGAAAGTGGTAAAAATGAAGCTTGCAGGCCTAGGTCATTTTTAGGTGTCTACAGTTTATTCTATCACTTGGATGCATATGGAGTGTATTTCTACATCAATCTGTTAGTGACCCAACAGGCTAGTTATGACAAATGTTTGACAAAATACTTATGAACTAAATAAATGCAAGAAATTGATTTACTTTGGTCTAACCACAATTCACGCAGCTATAAAAATGAAATATTAATGGTATTCAATTGAAATTTATCTCAACACAGCTACACACGAAGACAACACATATCTATTTCATGTGTTAGAGGCAAATATTAGGGTTAGAGGCAATAAAATAGTCTTTAAAAGTCAACAAAAGGTCAAAAAATTAATTAAAAGTTGCAAAAACACGTTGAAAAAGTCTGCATGGGGACATTCTACCCGGGTTCGAAAAAAAGAACCCTGGCCGAACCCACAGTTAGGGTTTCAAACCCTGGTCGAACCCACAGTCGATTTTTCGAACCCACAGCGAATTTGATTGAACCGGACCTGAATTTTGAACCCGAACCGAACCCGTATCGTACCGGGCTTCCTAGGGGCGAACCCGGTAACTTAGGATTATGCAATCATTTTAGGGCTCGGCAAGTTTTTTATTAGACTTGACTAAGACTCAATGGGTAATTGGTGGAGATTCGTTGTGTGAGTTGTGTCTACTTGGTGCAATTTCATTTTGGACATGCGAGTAGCAATGAGTTTGGGTGATTCCACAAACCAAGTAGCATCCTTTGTGGGTAGGTTCCTTCAACAGACCAAGTACTTTGTGATAGTCATGTTGCATAGTTTCTTCTACCATATGTCAATGATGGCATCTAGAACCAATATAAGTTTTCCCTCATCATCTAGGGATGATAGATCAATTGATGGTATAATATGCCAACCGAGTGCCTTTTTGAGGCAAGACACATGGAAAACATTGTGAATATAGCTGCTTCCTTGCAACTCCAACACATATGCCACTTCATCGACTCTCATCATAACACTATATGGTCCATAGAAGTGGGGTTTGAGGTTTTAGCTCCATTTCACTTAATCGAAGTCTGCCTATAAGGTTGCAGGCATGGAAAGACCATATCTTCAACCTCAAATGATCCTTTGGCATAGTGCTGATTTGCATAAAGCTTCAATTGATTTTGGGCCTATTTTAAATTATCTATAAGTGAGCTCAAAATGTCTTGGTTATGTTACACCAAGTCACTAGTTGTTGATATACTGTTTGTGAACATCACATTAGTGAAGGCGAGTGCATTATATTTATATGGTACCATAAATGCATCATGCCAATGGACATGTGGTAAGTGGTATTATAACAATGCTCTCCAAGATGCAATCACTTAACTTAGATTGTCTATTGGTCTGTGATCACTTAACCTCAAGTATTCTTTGATCCACTTATTTACTATTTCTGTTTGGGTTTGATAGTTAGTAATAGGAGTGAGCTTGGTGCCAATCAAATAAAATAACTCCTACCAAAAAGAGCTAACTAATCTACTATCCTTGTTGCTAACAATGGTCTTAGGCAAGCCATGTAGCTGGAAAACCTCTTTGAAAAACAAGTCAGCTACCTATTGTGCTTTGAGCTCAGTAGGGATGGCAAAGAAATGTATTCACTATAACGAAAATGTAACCCTTGTCATTTACCTTAGGAAGGTCTATGATGAATCCATGAATGTAATTTCTTGTTTTTGGTTGGGAATGGACAAAGACTTTAGTAAACTTGCTGGAAAAGTATGCTTTACTTTATTCTATTGGCAAGTAGTGCCCTCCTCGAAAATACCTAAGAACATCCTCCTTGAGGCCATTCCAAGAAAATCTCTCTCTCCATTGTCTATAGGTCCTGTAGGAGCTAGGGTGATTGGCCATAGGTGCATCCTGCAAAGTCCTTGTGATTTCCTCCTCCATCTTGGACTTGGATACAAGGAAAATTCTGTTCTTATACAAGATAAGACCATCTACCATTAGATACTTGTCGTCCTCAACACTTCCATCTAAAATATTAGTAGCAAAAGTGTTCTTAGCATATTCTTCCATGATAGAAGTTTTCCAATCAGCAGCAATAGCAGAAATGGAGTAGGAAGTAGTTATCAACGGCCACATTCTTTTTACCCTTCACATATTCTATGCCAAAATTATAAGCTTGACGCTACTTAACCCACTTTTGTTGCCCATCATTCAAACCATGCTGACCAAAAAGGAATTTCGAACTATTGTGACATGTGCTTATCACAAATCTTCCATAACTAAGTATTGCCTAAATTTAGCCAAAGCATGCATAGTAGGAAACATTTCCTTGTCATAAATAGAAAATTCCCTTTCTAAAGCTTTCAGTTTGATTCTCTCAAATGATATGGGATGACTTTTTTTGCATTAACACAACTTCAATCCCCTCACTTAAAGCATCATATTCCATAACAAATGGTTGGGATTGGCACATATAGGGCATGAGCCCATTGCTGTCTTAAGCTTCTCAAAAGCTTCTTGAGCTGTGTCATTCCATAAGAAGGCTCCCTACTTAATATCTAAGTTACCGGTTCGGGTTCGGGGACGGGTTCGGGTACGCGAACCCGGTACGTGGGTACGGGCAAAATTTTTTTAGGGGTTTGGGTACGTATGGGTACGTGTGTATATATATATATATATATTAATAATTTAATATATTATAAATATATATATATGTATAATATATACAAAAAAATAAGAGAAACATAGAGAATTGTAAAACTAAATCATTTCATAGTATGATACTTGATCATTGACCAATGCCAAATGCCAAAGATAGATATTAAATGCCAATTGATAGTTGAAAAATATTCAAATAAAATTACTGAATTACAAAATGTAGTTCATGAAACATTGAAAATTTGAAACATGATTCAATGTTCATTGTTCATATGCTCATCAATCATCAAAAGGATTGTCAGAATCATCATGACTCGGATTTTGAGTGGTTTCAACTTCAAAATCATCATCATTTGAACCCAAAGCGGATCCAACACCATGTGATATGTCATCAATATCACCCACATCATCCATAGTGGCTCTAACAAGATCCTGAATGGTTGCATCCAAGTCAGTAGACTCGGTTGCTACATCCCAAAGCCTCGCTGCCCCCTGCCTGTATTGAGGATCCCTACGTGACAGAAGACACAAATTGGAATGAATATACACTAAGTCTTCAGCTCTTTTTGCAGCCAACCGGTTACGCTTCACTGAGTGGATAAAGGAGTATGTACTCCAATTCCGTTCAGCGGCAGAAGAGCTTGCAACCGAGAGAGAAAACCAACAAAATTAAAAATAAAATAAAAAAATGCAAGATAAATTCAAGAATGTTAAGTGTTAAATTTTACAATACAAGTGGCAAAAAAAAAAAAACTTACTTGTGAGGATCTTGATTGCAAGAGGTTGGAGGTACATATAATCTTGACCATGGAGGTACCACCATGTAAGACCATCCATTTTGTATTGGTCTCTAGCAACAAAAGCATTATAATTTTTTGATTTTCCTGTGACAAACATTCCAAATTCTCTCATGACACTTGCATGCACTTCTGGATCATTGAACATTCTACTAAATGCTGTCTTATACCCATTAAGAACTTCAAAATCTCTATATGGCGGTATTCTCCTTGGGATAGAAAGTACTTCAGTGGTATAGTACCTCGGAGATAGGGCATATGCAAGGAGGTGCAATGGAGTTGTCATCTTGTTCCAACGATGAAGAACAATTGCTTCCACCCTTTTGTACAAGGTGTCTTCAGGATCATTCTCTTTTTTTTGTATTTGTATTTTTATTTTTTCCAACATTGTGTCATTGCTATCATAGACATCCCCCAATCATGGTTCATCTGTATCAGCAAACCGAAGCATAGACATGATAGGTTCGGTGAATTCCAATACATAATTCACACGATCCCACCAATCGTCATTCAAGATCAATGCCTTGACTTTTTGGGCCCTCTCTGAATTTGATTGCTTCCATATACTCCATTGGTTGCTAATAACTATTTGACTCAATGCATCTTTCACCTTCACAAGTCGTCTCAGAACAATTGTGTGAGATGCAAACCGGGTCTCGGCAACCTAAGAACATGTTAATAGTAAGTTAATAACACATTTAAAATATGTAAATAATGCAAAAAATTATTTTATTCAATTATGTAAACCATGACATAAATGATAAATGAAACTAAATATATTAAATTTTAAAATTTACCTTCAACAATTCCAATGTTGAAAAAGTTCTGAAAATTGCTTGTGACATATGGTGGTTCGTCACAAACATCTGGATCTCCTCAGACTCCTGGTATATTTCTTTCACCCACTCTATTTGGGTGCCAATTGCTTGCATCACCAAATTGAGGGAGTGTACAGTGCACGGTGTCCAAAAGATGTGCTCATATCCGGCCTCTACCAAAGCACCTGCAGCCCTGCAAACTTTTGCATTGTCCGTAACTACTTGGACAACATTTTCACTACCCACCATCTCTATGGAGTCAATGAGAATCCTGGAAATGAACATTGCATCTTTCACTTGCCCTTCACAGTCAACCGCCCTCAAAAACATTGCCCCCTTGGGGGACACTGCAATAACATTAATCAATGGACGGTTTTTGCAATCTTTCCATCCATCGGAAACAATAGATACACCTGTTTCAACCCAAGAATCTTTAATTGGTTTTAGTTGGGCCTCTACATATTTCTTCTCTTTTTGCAATAAGGTGGTACGCACCTTTTCATACCTAGGACTTGTGAAATCAGGAGGTGCACTATTTATTGCTGACACCATGTCCTTCCAATATGGTGATCTCACCAAGTTGAATGGAAGACCATTGGCATAGAGGCAACGTGCAATTTTTTCTTCAGCAATATCTCTTGCCTCCATTTTAAATGCCTTCTCTAATGGACCTCTCTTGGGGGTGGTGGTTTCTGGTTCTTCATCTTCTTCTTCCGTAGAGGGTATAGACAAGAAGGGATGTCTAGAGGGCCTAACTATCCGATGAGTGGGTAATGTTTGTTTTTTCTTTCCGGAACTATAACTAGTTTGTTTTCCTCTTGCAATTGAATTGTCGGCATCTTCTTTTTCTTTTATAAATGCTGCTATTTGTACAGTAGATAACCCCTTCTTATCTGGACCCACACACATGTTAATCCCTTTACCACCAGGGCCCATAAAATGAAGTTTTACTCGGTAGTAGGAGCTATTATATTGTGCATTGCAAAAATTACACTTCCAAACACACCCCCCACCTCCAGGAATTTGTGAAATTCGTGTGGTATGTCTCCATAAAGGAGATCCTTTATCAATTTTAAACTTTTGGCTTCCATCCCCACCCACTGAACTTTGACTACTTGCCATTGTTGCAATCTATAAAAAAAAAGAAAAAAATATATATATATTTGAAAAACTTCTTCACAAACTTGAAAAAATTCATCAAAAACTAAGAAACTTAAAAAAATTCATCAAAAGATTGAAGAATAGGGTTTAAATGCATACCTTGAACACTTAAATCTCCTTTGTAGAAGCTATTTGCCACTCCACAATCGATCTCCTTCAAATGCAATCACCTCCCTTAAAAATGCTAAGATGGACACAAATTATGGAGAGAGCAAAATGAGAGGTAAAAATGAAATGCTTTAGTGTTAAAATGCCTCATATTGGGTCGTTTTAGGGTTTTGTAGCAAAATAGAAATTAAAAAATTGCTTTTTATTCACTTTTGGGCCCACTTTTGAAGTGTTGGGCCGTGGGTTCGCAGGGGTTCGCCTGCGCTTTTGGCCGCACTTCGTCCACAGACCATCTGTCAGATGCTGGTATCGATAGGTGTTAAGCCTGTGGTTCGCTATACAAGACCCCGGGCGGTTCACGTATTGGCACGCACTGTATGCATCTGCATTTCACAGTAACCCGCATCGGTTCAGACTAACCGTTCGAGGCCTGTGGGTACGAATCCGGTAACACAGCTTAATATTAGTCAAGGGTAGTGCCAGCGGTGACAAACCCCTATTGAATCTCCAATAGTAATTGCATAGGCCAAAGAAGCCTCTCAAATGAGTCTATGTAGTAGCAGTTTGCTAGTTTTGAATGGCTTGTATCTTTTGTTGATCCACTTCAATACCTTAGAGCATAAATGTTGTGACCCAAGTATAGAATATTTGTAATTTTGAAATGACACTTGGATTCTTTTGCAAAGAGGGCTTGTTGTTGCAATACCCCAAGGAGTGCATCCAAGTGTCTCAAAGTGATCTTTCCAAGTTTTAGTATAGAACTATAGATCAATGTAACATTAAATAATACCAGAACATTTTTCTCAATTGGGCACCAAATACCTCATTCATGGCTGATTGGAAAGTAGCTAGAGCATTTTTTAACCCAAATGGCATGACTAAGGACTTGTAGTGCTTGCAATGGCACCTGAAGGCTGACTTATGCTTGTCATCATCACACACACAGATCTAATGGTAGCCAGATCTCAAATCAAAGTTTGAAAAGTAGCCAACTCCATGCAATTCATCAATAAGCTCACCGATTGTGGGAATGGGATATTTGTTCTTGATTACCTTCTTGTTCAAGACCTAATATGCACATCCTTGTTATACCATACTTTTTTTACAAATATCATTGATGATGCAAATTGACTAGATGTAGGTTTGAGGTGACATGTGACCCATCTCCAACAATTCGTTTATTG
>VDFB02376090.1:0-22868 GCA_007258455.2 Sequoia sempervirens | reverse complement strand
AGTCTATTTCTGAGGTCAATATCCTCAGGTGATTTCTACAAGCTAGTCTCAACTTGTAACAACTCTTCTTGTAAGAGGGCCTCTCTTCTCCTTCTATCCAATGCTTTCTTCCTTCCAATCACTTGAAACAAAGCCTTCCAGCCTCTCACCTTTCAATGGCACTCAGGCTCCTATACATACTACGATTGATATTTTTGAGACACTACAACATCTAAGCAGTTGTTGTAATGCAACAAATTTGAATTTAGAATAAACCCCTCCCCCTTCCTCCTTGCAGGCCTGCACCCAGATTTGAGAAGAAACCTTGCTTTTATGGGGTGATGATAGGATAAAGTGGAGGGGTGCACTTGAACTTTACACCCATCCTTTAGAGAATCTAAAATGAAGAAGTCATCATTTAGGTAGAATCTATCGAAATGGCAATATATCCTTCTTAAACCTTACTGAGAGTTGCACCATGTGTACTAGATGTTTGAGGAGTCATTTTTCCGCCCTTCAATCGGGTCAAGCAAGTTTAGTTTGGATTTCATTTTTTTCTAGAAGAACTTCTCATTACCTTTCCATACCATGTCAATTTCCCTAGCTTTATCTTCCTTATTTTCAATCATGTTAAAGTCCCCTCTTAAGATCCAAGGTATGTTTTCTAGGTTACAGAGCTAGTTCCAAAGCCCGATCCTTTCTATATACTCATTAGGGGCATATGTAGAACACACCCCAAAGGCTTGATCATCTAAAATTAGCCTTATCCAAATCACCCTGTTGCAAGGGGAGATCCCAAAGTTGGAGACAAGGTGGCTCCACTTATTGGAGATAAGAATGGTAGCCATAACTTTACCCTTCTCATGGTGAATAAAAAAGTGAGAGGCATCCTCCTAGATGCACTCGAGACTATTTCCAAGGGAGAATCATGTTGACTTGAGTTCTTGAAGCAGGACCACATATTTATTTTTACATTTAACAATGAATCTTCTTACAACATGTTTCTTATCGGAGGACTCAAGTCCCTGCACATTCCAAGAAATATAGTTAAGAGCCATCAAGACCAGACTCTGGGGTAGTGTCTTTTCCATGCCTAAAGGAATCAAAACATTTGGGCACCTTGGAATCAATCTCAACCCTTTTAACCACTAGGCTTGCAATAACTGCATTCAATTTTTTCCTCTTAGATTGCTTCATGTTACCCTTTCCAACTAGAATTATTGTACCTTCCTCTTTCCTTGGCCTGCCTGGCCTCCTTTTTCCTAGAGGGTTGGGGTCACCTTCCTTAGCGACCTTTGTAGGGGCCGGGGAGGAAGGTCCATAAGAGGCCTCCTTAACTTCCTTTGGGATCACTATCTCCTTATCCACTCCTCCTCTACCACCAACATCCCCCCCATCCAAACCAACCTCAACACCATCGGTGGATTGAAAGAAAGAGTCAATGAGGACAACCTCCACTCTTAGAGACCCTGCATCACCAGGTTGTCCAAACACCAATCCATCAATGATACCACGCTGAGCATCAACAGGAAGGATGTTGGTTTCAAAAGTGGAGACAAGGTCCTTTACCTTACTTAGGCTTGCAACATCACTCTTGTCCTTATTTAACTCCACATCAAACTTAGTCACAAAAATATTTTTCAAATTACCTGTTTGCTTTGTAGGACCCAGAGTGCAGGTTAACCCATTCTCATCACCCATCGAACTTATCTTGTCTAGGATGAGTTGCTGGGAATTCTTCTAAATTTGAGCCATGTTTTCAACATGGGGTAGATTGGAATGAACTCTTTTTGTGGTAGAGGGTTTGAGTCCCTATATTCCACAAGGATCTCACTATTTGAAACCATAACTCCGGTGGCATCCTACTTGTCCTCCTGAGAGACTTGAGAGGAGTAGTCAGAGAACCCATCCCCCATTAGCAAGTCCTCTTCAATAGAGTTGTCATTATTTGAAGAATCAAGTAGGGTTTCAATAGATTTAGAAAGCCCCCCCTGAGTTTTGAATGCTGGGATCTACCAATCTCCCCTCAAAATTTAACTCAGAGTTTAAAGACTCTGTGGAATTTTTAATTTTTTTTTGTTTTCTAGAGTTTTATTTGATGCTTCATTTTTAACAATAACTGGCCCTTGGGTACTAACCTCGTTTCCAACTTCCAAATTACATGTGATATTTGAGTTGCTATGGTTAGAACACAATATGGTTTCTTTGTTATCAAAGCCCTCCATGACCTTGGTAGTGCCATCACCAACCATTCGACCCTTGAGTTCTGATGGGATTTTCTCTTTGGTAACACAACCAAATGAGGGTTTTTGTGACACACTTTTTCTTTTCATAAGTGGGAAATTTTTCCTCAAGTGCCCCTCTTTTCTGCATAGGTAACAAGAGTTTAACTCCCCAAGAATTTCAAGAGCATAGTCCGTGAAACCCAACCCAAGGTTTATTCTCAAAATGTCTAGGATGTTAATCATAGGGTCCAAAGACACTAACACTCTCACATCTATGTGGGGGAGAGATGTTTTAACATTATCAATTTTTAGAGTTCGCCCATAAGGCTTGAGAAGCAATGAAATGAAATTCAAAATTCTTGGAGGGACATTTTTAATGACAACCCATCTTAGGAAAGATAGAGCCAAAATTTCTTCACTGATGGCATCTGGCCACCAGGCCAAAGCTCTAATTTTTTTTTTCTTACAATCCAATATTGCTTACTCAAAACCGTAGATTGCATCTCATGATTTCTATGAAAGACCACATAGAGGCCTTTCTGTATCATTCTACAAAATGAAAAAAAAATTCCTAGTTTTTCCCCCATACATCTAACAACTAGGCATCCATGTATCTTCTTATTGTGATATTATTAATATCCATGATAGCAAGGAAAATTGCTGTGTTTTCTAATTTATTATCTTCTTCAACCAAAACCCTATTGAGTTCATCATTTAAAAAAAAAGAGACAATCTTAGGCTAGTCAAGGGTGCACTTACCTCCTCCGTGCATCCCATTTGCAACACCCTAGCTTTCGTTGACTATAAATTTAGCACTAGCCAGAAACTCCACCCTCTCACCTGCAACCACTTCTTTCAAAGATTTGCTTTGAATCGTGCCATTCAGACCACCATTTTGAGAAGAAAGGGAATTATTTGGGGGGTAAGAATCCCTGATCATCACAACTAGACCACCAAAAACTTTCCACACATGAGCGACAAGCAGGCGAGGAGACCTCCTCATGCTTCAGCACCGCCATCACAAGGAGATTGCTACAGGGAAAGCAAATTTGTGGAGGACGATCGATCCTCTCCCCCACACAAAGATGGAACTTGCACTAGGCCCATAGATTGAGACCCTCATTTGTAGATCCCTTAAGTCAATTATCTTTCCTTTTTTGGTTATCTAGTGAAGCATTTTGAAGGAGAAAACTAATAAAATATCATTGTTATATTGCTATTTTCTGTGTTTTCCTCCATCATTTTCTAGTGTACAATTCCCTATAGGTGGTAGTTAATTTTTATTGTCTGTGAATTGAAGGATTTAGGTGTCGCAATAAATTTAAAACTAATTTGAGCATTTGATATTGAGTTTCAAGCTTTTGGTGGCCTGATTTCTCTAGGAAGTTAGAAAACAGGGGCTAAGGGTTTGATTGCCCAAATGAACTAAAAAGTCCATTCCACATTTTTGTAGTAACTGTTTCTTGGTGGAATGGACTATTATAAAGTAGTAGGTGTAGAAGGTAAAGAATTGGTTTGGTGAAGTTTTTATGTGAGTTCTTCCTATTTCCCTAGTGAAAAACTAGTTTTTGTGCCTTTTAAACAAGGCTAGAGTGAGTGATAAACAAGGATAGAGTGAGTGAAAAGAGGATAGGGGTTTAGAAGTGGATAGAATCCCCTAAAAAATATGAGATCAGGTGAATTAGAAGGTTTTTAGAAGATCTAAGAGGTTGTAAGTGGTCAGAGAAGTGAATAAGTGAGAAACCCTAGGTGAAAGAGGGTGAAAACTAGTGAAACAAGTGATTTTGTGAAAGAAGTGTATGTAGAACTTTGGGGAAGCACTATTTGAGGATGGAATGAGAATTTACACTCATAAATAAGCCTGATTGAAGTGATTATAAGCTTGTGAGAGGTCAGGGAATAAGAGTTTCAATAAGCCCTAATTGATTGCAAGGAAAGTGAGGGTTTTATGAAAAGGGGTCTGAATGAGTTAGAGGAAACCTGAAAGTTGAATATTTTGAGGTTTTCTTTGCTATATTTGACTATTTGGAGGTTTTAAGTGTTGTTTGTGTGTTTGGAGAGGTGTCTCTTTGAAAAAGAGGCCTAATTGTGGCCTAATTCAATGTTAAAAGTAAGATTTCAAATAGTTGCTCCAAAAGAGTTGCAAATGAGTTTTAGATATGTGAGAGCAGACCATAATGGGTGCCTAGTTTGGAGCATAGAAAAGGTAGTGAACTGTTTGAAAAGATGCCTCAGTAAAATGTGGTCTGATAGAATGCCATGACAAGTAAATGTAATTGGAAGTTGCTTCTAGACTAATTACTTATGCTATGTAAAGTAATTGCATCACTACTTATGTTGACTATCTAAAGAACTATATTTTAGTTGAAAATTTGTCATCTATCAACATCAAGTTATTAGTTATGTAATGTGAAGTAATTCTTTGAGTTTGAATGATGTGCAATGCAAGGTAATCAACGATATGAATATAAACTACACAAATCTATTAGGTACAATTCAATAGTTAAACTCTTTATTCTATTACCTACATGAAGGTTTGACTAAATCCACTGGCACCGAGAGGTGTTCCCTCAAAACCTCTAATACTAGCCAATTCAATATACAAAATCACATATTAAAATACCATTCATAAAACATTACTATTAAAATTTAATAAGTTTATAATTGTTTACTAGTTACATACCCCACCGATAGGTGTACTACAAAAATAAGTAGGTGTAGGGCCGGTGTATCTAGTATCAACACTGTGACCCTGCAAGTTTATTAAAAACATAAAACTAAATTAGTTAATCTTGCATATCAAAAATGAAATTTAGTTAATTAAATTCAATGAACGTGCTAACTTTTACCTAAGTATTAATGCCATACACCTCATGGAAAATGTCCACTCCCCTCTCCATTTCCATAGTTGTAGACAAATCTTGAGTAGTAGCCTCTTGAGTGTTAGTGGGGTCATATGAACAAGTCACCCTACAAGATTGACACACATGGGATTGAAGCCCACCTATTGAAGACTCCCCTGGATGGCACTATACAAGAGGGCTAGCATGTTGGATGACACTCTACGTCAAAGAGCTTATAGCTTGCAGAGTCTCTATGTTGACACTCTCCTTCATGATAGAAGGGATAATGATGTGCTCATGAGGCGGCCTAGCGAGAGGCCATCTTGCATGTCATGTAGGACCCAGATGTGCACCAAGAATATCTTGTGCTAATGCCCCACCTCTCCCTTGGAAGACCCTCATATCAAAATAATTTGGGATTTTGTTCAAGATGAACTCAACGTATAGTTTCTTGACGAAATATTGTATGACTTCACAATTGTTGCATGGTGGGTCATCAAAAACCATGTACACCTATCCGAAAAATATTTCCTAATCTTTTGGTGGTGGCACCAATTAATATGAAACATATTCAAACTGAGGGAGATATTTTCATTTGATTGTGGGTTAGTGAATAATGCACACAAATTTCACCTTTTGTAATTTTTAAATCTTTAACATCTTTATATGACAATTTATCTTGGTAAAAAGCCCTAGCCGCCTGCCTTCTATCCTACCAACTAGTTAACTATTTGCTGATTGAATCTACATTTTTTAACATATCTCACAGTGAAGTTGCTAGGGTCATTCTTTCCATAGTTGAACTGTTTGGATCGTTCAACCTCCTGATTAAATCCTCAATTTGTTTTTTATTGTTCTCAATTTCACCCATTAAATTTCGTTGAGTGCCAGGAGGGTATTGAGGGATTGGTGGAGGAGGTTGTTGTTGTGGTTGAGGATTTTGTTGTTGAAGATTTTGTTCTTGCTATGGATTTTGAGGAGGGTTTCTAGGTTGATTAACATCTCCTACAAATTTAAAAAATAAATATCAAATACAATCTAAAACTAACAAATTCAAAAAAAAAAAATCCTTACCTCTTTCACCTCCTCGTCGACATGGTGGCATCCTGGCGATAAATCAATGATCGTTGATGAAGATTTTTGCAAAAAATATCCTCTTAGAATTTGAGTGTGAAATTTTGTTGTTTTTGGCTGTGGGCAAGAAGAGAAAAACAATAAAAAATAAAAATGAAATTGACCTCTTTTTTTTGCTTTTAACTTGTCATAACGTGAGCACGCTATCATGCACTCATGTTATGGCTTTGTGGTGGCCGAGCCTCGGGTTCGGCACACCAAGACATAACACAAGCGAATTATAATATGCTCACATTATGAATTTTCATTTTTTTAAAAACAAGTGGCCACAAAATTGTTACCCATCTTCATGCACCCGACCATAATTAGAATAATACTATTTACCCGAACATTAAATGAAAACTCTAGTTTACTATTAAGTATTATTCAATTAATAGTATTGATCAAATGAATATAATCAAACATACATTCAAACCTACATATATATAAACATATTTAAATATGACTTTTTATAAATTATTTTTATTATTAATGAAATACAGCCATGGGGGAGCAGCTTGGCAGTAGCCTCGTGTTTCAAGAATAATTTAGAAAATATGATCTGGGTATTCGAGATTTTTGGATAGGGGTTAGAAGACATCAAATCAAAGAAACCCTATAAATTTCTCAACAACCTATTTTGTATAAAAAGAGTTATGGATGAAAAAATAAGACTATTTTACTTGCTAAACACCCGAGAAGATTGATCACAAAATGAGAAGATTAAGAAACTCACAGAAATGAAATGGCAGGGGATAAACAAAATTACAAGTTTAGCACATAATGGATTTATTGGAAGGAATAAGAAAACTTCAAGTAAATACATTTAACAATGGAGGAAAATTTTATCATATCAAATACAATGATCACATGATATATACAGATTGAGTTATCAAAACCTTTAGGAAAACAAACAAATTGAAGAAGTAAAAATGGAGTAAACTGTAGACATGTGAAATTAGCATTATGCACTTAGTTCATATTCATCCACTCATTAAATTAATCAAGCTCATCAAATCCATTAACCAAGTAAATCAAGACTATTTAATTCATTCCTAAGGTTATTCATTTAAATTAAATAAATCAAAGTCTCACATCAACCTTTTAATTAAATAAATCAGACTTTACTTTATTAAATCTAAAAATTAATATTTCTCCCTCTTGATTTAAATAAATCAAAGAAATCAGGTCAAATGGGTCAAAGCATCTAATCATCATCTAAGCTAATATAATCCTGATTAATCTAATCTAACCACCCATCACATCCTCTAGCTTTTCCCACTTGCACCAATAAATCATTTTAATTCATTTATAAATTCATTATTTTCTTTCAACTTGGCATAAAATGGAATATTCCCTCAAGTTTGAATATGAAGACAAGTTGACTTGTCCCTTCCAAGATTGCAATGACTTCTCTCTTTCATGTCCCCCTCTCAACATTTAATTCACAATTTCAAATTTGAATCTCCCCCTCTTTGGCACATTGGCCAAAACTTGCACATTCCTCAACCTATCATAATGTGACAAGTGGCCTCATCTCATTGGTCCAATCTTTATCCCACATTTCTCTCTTATGAGCATTCTTTCAACTTGAGAATCTATAAATAAAGGCCTCATTCTTTATCAACCTATCTACAAACTCATGCAAAGTTACTCTCTTCACATTGAGAGCTAATTTTGTCCATCATTTGCAACATCAAGCTTGTCAAGGGTTGGGAAAGGGCTACTTTTCACATCAAAGTAGCACCAATCCAATATGGGATAGATATACTTATGTTTTTCTATAGATGCTTTAGTTATCTTGTTATTTATTGCATTTTAAAAAGCATGTTAGATTATCTCATATGGATGTTGAAGATTTGTTTTGTTTAAAAACACTAACCATGCTTGTGTATGTTAGTTTTTTTAACCATTTGTAGATTTTGACATCCACAAAATGGCACTAGAAGGAGGGCATTATGAATGACAATCAGATGATGTTTTGTGTTGTCTTCTAAGCATTATATTATCTTGTAGCTTATTTTTTGTTCTGAATAATGTAATGCTGGCTCAATTAGTAATACTAGTTTAGTGGTGCTAACTTTGAAGGAATTATTTAATTTAACATTTATATTGTTATTCATATGGACATGTTGGTTTAATTTGGGTAAGTTTGTCACCTCTGACCACATAAAGGGTTATTTCTAATATTGTTGCTTTGAATCACATCTAATCCTGTTGCTTTAAGTCATGCTAATAGCCACTTTACTCATTCCCTTGTTGGGCCTCTGAGGCACGTCTTCTTGAATCTACTTGCTTCTCAAGCATACTGTAACTACTGTTTTCCATAACATAAATAATTCTTTTTGTGCAAAATGAACCAAGGCAACCAAAATAACTGATGTGTATCTATAGGAGGCCCTTTTGAGCTTTTGGGTATGGGAGGAGATTCATGAAGTGTAGCAGCTGTGATGATCTGGAGGGGGCATGGACATAGATTGAAGATTATTCTGTCCTTTCCTAACTACCTGAATATTGACGCCAGCTCAATGAATCATATAGAGGACTTACTAATGTTATTTAATAATCATTGATTTCTTCATGTTATTGATTTGCATTAATCGTTGCTTCTGTCATAAATAATCATTCCTTTTTTATGAAGTTGTGTGTCTTTCATTATGAATACAAATGAATAACTTCTTCAACAATTGAATCGTGCTTCTTCATTAGTGTTCAACATTTTGTAGAAATCTATGTTTCACTATCGCTTGTAAGGCTGCAAAAAGAAACATAAAGAAGCTTGTGATCAAAATTCTAGAGAGACTGAAACCACAACATCTTGCATTTCATTTTCTGTCATTATGTGTAGATTGAAGTTGTAGTCAATGGGTAGGGAGGTGTGAGCAAGTCGCCAAAATAAAAAGACAGTGAAGAAGATTGTTAGGCTAGAAATTAATGTCACCTACCTATACTAACAAATCCATTCCACTCTGAGCTCGAGATAAGAGTATTGCAATCTTCTTCACATGATGATATTAATTGCAAAGATAGGAGAGACACTTAAGCCTAGGTGAGGGAATTTCTAAAATGACTCAAGTGCCATTAATAATGGCTAAAAATTAGCTTGACATTAGCCTCAACCTCATCCAAGTATGGTTTTGACAATATTTTTAGATGATGGCCCCATATCGATATAATGCGAGACCAACATATGTTTGCAAGTTTTAGCCTAATAGCGAGGAAACAGATTAGAAGTATTTTTTGTTGGGGGCTATGAAATCTCAACCCGTTTAGAAGTTTCTGGGTTTGAGATCAATTCCAGCAAAGCGAACTTGGGAAATTGGTGTTTGTGTGGCACTGCAAGCTTGGGTTTGATTCTTAGGTTGGTGTCATGACCAGGAACCACCCGAGAGAATTCATCCCGTGGATGGTCTATGATTTAATGGTAAGTTGGTGTGAGTATAGCACCAGTAGTTCATGTTTGGTTCTCAGATCGCCTTGTCAGTTGGGAATTGCTTGATCAATTATTTCATTTGGATAGTCTATGGTTTAAAGATAAATTATTGGGAATTTTCCATTGCTAACTCAGGTTTTGATTCTTAATCGGGTTGCATGTAGTTTAAGAAGTCATTTCTAACACGTGGCTGCAGTTTTTGACTTATTATTTGCATTTTGACGAGTGGGAGATTATACCTGTATGCCAAAATGAAAATCAACCTTCCATAGAGTTAATTTCTAAATTCCATGGACTTTATGAATCACACTATGATTTCTGATTCCACAAACCCTATTTGCATGCATTTATGAATTAAAGTTTGTACTCTTTAGCTGATGCATTAAATCGCACACCTTGTTCATTAAATCGGGCACCAAGCTTCTTGTTGACATCAAATCAAATCTTACTTTTCTATTGAGTTTAGCAACGTTGATTATGTGATAATACAGTGTTCTATGTTGTGGTTATGTTAAATCTCTCACATTGCAATGGATATCTTTTAGGGCACACTTTGTATAGTTAATATCTTTTATTGCAGATCTTTAGATGACTTGGTATCTTTTCTTGGACAAATCATTCATAATCAGAAACTAAAGATGGCATCAATAGATTGAAGTGAGGATAAACAATTAGTGGCTAGGGATACAACATCCATAAATGCATAACGATCCACTTATTGACACTCCATTTATTATCATAATTGTCCAAAAAGTCATTGGTCTTCTCATCTAAAATCATTCTATTGTTACAAATCAATGTTTAAAATGAATTTAATTAAATAACTTGATCCTTGCATGACTTTTCTTTTTATCTTGTAGGAAAAGTGAGGAGGAGGGACTTCATTTGCACAAAGAACTTGCGAAATTGAAGCGTAGGAAACAATCTTTGCAGAATTATTGAGTTGAAAGAGGGGCCTTGAATTGGAACTTAAAAGGAGCATTTTTCAATGCTTATTCTAATAGTCTAGAGCATCCATGGCTGATTTTATTTTCTGTTTTAGGCCACCTAGATCATTGATTTTTTATTTTTTTTTAAAGTTGGGCTAAAAATTGAACCCTAGAAACTCACTAGCTTTTGGATTTGGCTAAAATTGAACAAAGCAAATTATCACATTTCCTTTGGTGCTTAAAATGAAGTCATTATTTCTTTGTGGGATTTAAACGAACATGTGTCTTTTATGTTTTGTAATCTTTTATGCAAAATAATCTCATCTAAAAAGGCATATGCACTTCTCTCGTGCTTTATGGCGATCTTGAGAATCAAAAGTCTTTTTGATGACATTAAGTTGCATAAAATATTTCTTCCACACTTCATTTTGGAAACTAAAATTGAACAAAACACTTTGTGAGTGTGAGTAGACCTATTGCATGTGTTCTCCCTTTGTTTCTAAACAAAGGTTGATCGAACTATGAATATGTCTACTCACTTTTGTCTATCCTAGAGGGCCTGCCTTGGGAAAAAGTACTCACCCAAGGGAATGACTCAACCGGTAACACTCTAAAGCCAAGATTATTTCCAACCGAGATATAAATGTGGGTACTGGAGTAAATGCCAGTATCACATGGTTGATTCCAACGAGATGGATCCAAAAAGGGACTCTCGTCGTATGGGTCAATCTCCACAAATGAAAAGTGTGAACTAAAACCCTTGTTTGTAGTAACCAATGAGTTTATTAAAGTGGTGCATTGGAGCTTAGGTTCCAAGAAGTTACTTGCCATGTCCGATCTTGGTTAAAATATAGAGGTTAAGACTTCATTCTTAACATAACTTTATATTTTTTCCTTGGTTACATGTAAAATCATCTCTTCTACTATGAAGGGCATGAGGCAAGCCCACCAAGAAAAATGTACCAATTGAGCTAGGGTGTTATATTGCTTGTGATTTATTTTGAAAACACAATGCTTTGATCGAAAAACATTGGAAAACCAACATTCAACATGAGCATCAAATCTCAAACCCTTTAGGAGAAGCAAATATCCTTGAAAAAATTCACATGTTATTGCTTTCCCTTGGGATTTGTATCCTTAGATGCTTCTAAGCATTTGGATTTCATCTCAGTTTTCTCCTACTAAGGTCAACAATAGGTAAGTATTGCCTCAAATTTCCTTGGTTTCTACATAATACACTTTGTGGGATAAGGGAAAAGTTGAGACATTAGACATCTAGATTCAAAATCTAATCAAGAGTGTGTTTGTGGTAAAAAGAATCCATTAAGCAAAGATTAAATCAATTTGACACCACATGTGCTTGGCATCTTTTGGTCATATGGTTTTCATGCAAACATTGGTCTTTTGATTTTGAATTACTTTTAGAGAAAGGCATGTTCTTCACCATCTTGGTCTCAGAAACAAGTCCTTCGTAGGTTCATTTAGGATCAAATAAAAAATTTCACCTATCCACAACATTTATCAAAAACCATCCCACCAAAAAACTTTAGAGCTTTGGAAACATCATTCTAGACATGGGTAAATCATCAAAATCAAAATCACCTTTTTTAGTTAGGTGTATGGGAATGCATCCTTTCTCATACATTTAATTGAATTAGCAATCCTTTGAACAAGTTCAACCTAAGATCACATCCAACATCTTGGGTTTACAATTTCGTTATCCAATCAAACCAATCAAAATCAAGCCCTAAGTCTAGCATTGATTCAAAGTCCCTAAACATTCAAACACTCATACCATTCACCCCTTTTTCATCCTCCAGCTCATCATTAGTCCTAAAAAATTAGAGGTCACTTTTATGAAAAGGTCAAAACACAAGAAGAACATGGAATACAAACTTAATCCATACATCATGAGTAATCCAAATCAATTGAACTTTCAAAGCCTTACAATGCCAATTGATTATCAAAACTCACACTTATACAATCCATACATGGGATCATTAGCTTCTACAAATGTCAATGGTACAACAAGTGCAAGTATGCCCAAATCAAAGATTGGAACACATTTTGTGATGGTAGATCTAAATTCAAACCTACAAATCTATCAGCCAAACACCCAATGCATGAGCCTTCAAATGAACATCATCTCATCAAATCCCTACATGCCAAATGTGAATGTACCAAGTACAAGATTAACAAACATGAATCCAGAAAAATTTGGGATGGATATGTTTTTGAATCATACAAGTGTTGTTCAAAATACAAACAAGACATTAACAACTCCATGTATTAATCCAAGTCATGATAACACCATGCAAAATCAAAGTTACCTGAATCAAGACAATGTGATTCCCAACACCAACAATGTTCAATTTCATCCTATCATGCCAAATTTGAACATCATCCCAAATTAGAACATTGTTCAAAATCAATTTCTCCAAAAACCACAAGTATGCATTCCAAATCTAATTGAACAAAAACTAAATCAACTATATCAAGGGAGTCAAGATTGAAATCAAGATCAAATTTGGCAAGATCAAATTGCTACACTTAATAAAATAGTTGAGTCATTGTGCCAAGAGACATCTTCATTACCTATCAACATCACTCCTTGGTTTAGGGCTTCCCCCTTTACCTAGCACCAATCACTCCATCCAAATCAATCCACCTAACACCAATCAAGCCATCACATTAGAACGTTTGATTATACCATCGACATCGTACCAACATATGGTATCTAATCAAATGACAACATCAATCCTAAAAAATCAAAACATGGTCCCCCAAGGACCTATCACCTCAATCACTCCATCCACCCCTATCACACCCATCATATCTCAACCCCTCACTACCATGATCGCTCCAAGAATATCTCAACAACTTTGAACTACATCCAACATGATTCCAAATCCACCACCACTACCACCAAAACCAAACACAACAAGACAATATAACATTGTGCTAAAAGCTCACCAGGCCCACCAAAAGGTCATCTGACAATATCTAGTCACACAACAAGCAACACGAGCTCAACAAGTGCAACAAGCCTCTCAAGATACCGAAAAAACACAAGCACAAACACAAAAAATTATAACTATTGGGGATAATGATGAACATTCAACCACTGCTGATAGCATTGACAATCTCCCCACCACAATTGTTGAAAGAAATGATCAAAATCTATCCATCAAAGAGCACATTGGAGATGTTTCTAGATCATATGAAGATCAAATCAACATAGGTCAAGAGTCACTTTTCAATCATGATCAAAATCTTCCAACAATACCCAACAATGATCCAATTCAAGAAATCTCAACATCACTTGACCCTATGGTTGAAGAAATACACAATCTCCCCACCACAATTGTTGAAAACAATGTTCAAGATCTCTCAATTAAGGAGCATATTGAAGATGTGTTTACCCCCTCGGATGATCAACTCACCATACATCAAGAGGCACTTTTTAGTGATCTATTTCACGGAGTGTTAGGATTTTTTGATCCTATTGACATAATGCATGATCCATCGACCAATGATCATGACAAAAATGTCTGTACATCAATTGATGAGTTAGAGGACATGTCTCAAGAATTCATTCCAAAGCATGATCAACATCTTTCACCAAAGTCTAGAAATGGTCCTTTCCAAGACATGTTGAACCCCTTTGACCTCATGGTTATAGATACTGAATGAATCCTGAACTTGACACTTGATCCAAGTCGACTCAAAAATCAAGAGGATATTGAGCCAATTACCATGCCTAATGATGACATCCAAGAACCTTTTATAAGCAATCCATCCTTTGAAATTGACCCATGTCAAGAAATTGATCCAAAGCGTGTCAAAAGCAATCCCAAAATAAATCAAGATCAAGAATTTGTATCTCAAAGATACTATAATGATCTAATGGACACTCTCCTATCTATACAAGATGTCGCAAATGATGATCATATCCCCATAACACATATTCCTCCATCTACCCATGAGATGCTTTCTGTAGATGGACACGTAGATGATCTTCATTTAGAATAGGATTCCTTTACTCCTGATATTATTACACAAAAAGAGCATGTTATTGATTCCTACAATTAAACAGAGTTGTCAACAATAGTATCAGATATATCACAAATTCAAACTAAGGACATCATGAATAAAGATATCCAACATTATCCACTCAAGTAAACAAGTCAGATAGAACAATATAATCTAGAGTTAGTAGAGCGAAAAATTGAAACAATGTCATCTACAGTGGTCATTTGTCAGAGCATGTTTACTAAACAAGACATCTCAGAATAGGAAGAATCAAAGCATGAAGGTACTACTTCCATAATACTGGGGACAACTATGTCTCAAGAAAATGTCAATATAGGGAGCATGAAGAATCCTTATGATGAAACCGATGTCAATACTACAACCAGCCACGTCATGAATCTTCATCCACCCATCACCCCATCCACCAATTGGGACCAACGTCAAAAGAAAGATTTGAATCAAAGTACAAAGAATGTTATCAAGTCAAAAGAAGTTGAGAAACATAATGGACAAATCAAATACGCATGGATATCAAACCATACAAAGAAAGTTTATCCTTATCAAACTCCATCAGTCAAAGAAACTATGGGGCAAGATAAAAAAGGGAAAATTATCCATCAAAGATGTCCATAAAAGAAAAAGTAGACTTTTCAAGCAATGTACAAAGTGTATCAAGCAGTTGGTCCTAATTACATGCACACTTCCATATCCACCCATCATTGCTCATCTTCCTAAGTTTGGAGAGTGAAAGGTTCCAAACTGTCAACCAATCCATCTCTTATCCCTAAACACTCCATCCACACCTCCACACATGATATCAAATTATTACATTAACCATGTATTGGCAACGACCCTTTATCATAAGGATTCAGAAGGCAATCTATCACGATGTGTACACCAAGATGAAGTCAACTCTAGTATCAATGAAGCAAATCAGGAATCACAAAGGCTACATTCAAGTGCATGTATCTTAGCAAAGCAACTTCTTTAGGTAGGATACCAATGGCACATCATGACAGAAGCATCTACATCGACACCACTAGGTGGGTCAGCATAAATCTTTCAGAAAAATAAAAAATCAGAAAAAAGGATTGAAAATAGTAAAGATAGAAATTGTCCTCTAGTGAAAATCATTACGGTGGTGATTTGGACAGGTACCATGATGAAAACCTGGAAAACAAGCATTATGTGTAGAATTGAGCATCTATCCATGACATTCCATACATTGCTAGACACTGGGGGTAGATATTTACATCTTGCTTCGGGAATAAATCTTGGTCTATATCCTCCAACTTATGTGGTGATCTGAACATTGGAAAATGTGAAATCAAACTGGTCAAAGCACTCGTAAGAAAAAATCCAAATCACTAGCCCATAGAATATTTTCATGAGAAGACATTCCTTATCAGTCTTCATCTTTCATTGAACATCAATCCAGGTAATCATTATCAGTTGCATCTAAGTTGCACTACAAATGTCACATCAAATCATCCAAACATCTTTTTTTTGAAATCAAGCTTCATCAATCATGATCAATCAAATCCAATCAAAAAATCATCATCTTGAGATATCCTTGTGTTGCTTAACACTATCATTACATTGTTGTGCATCCTCAACAATGTTATCATCATCAATCCTGATCAATCAATCCTTGCATTGTTGTGCATCCTCAATAATGTCATCATCATCAATCCTGATCAATTAAATCCTTGCATTGTTGTGTATCCTGAACATTGTTATCATCATCATGAATCCATCAATTAGATCAATAAACCCTAGCTTAGTTTTCAACAAAAATCCATATAGAGGACTGATATCATCACACATATCCATATCCAAATCATCAAAATCATGCGAAAAATCCAAAAACATCCAAAATCATATCAAAATATAAAAAACACTTAAAATATCAGAAAACCTAGAAACATCAAAACATCAAAAAATCCAAAAACATCCAAAACATCAAAAAATCCAAAAACACTTTAAAAAGTTAGAAAAGAATAAAAAAACATTAGAATCTGAACTATGTCATCTATGAGCTTAAATGTAGGAAAGGTTAATCTTTGATCAACCCCTGAGATATCAAAATCAAAAACATTCAAAAAATAAAATCTAAACATTCATAAAACTTCAGAAAACTAAAAAATTCAAAACAAAAAATCAAACATTTTGAAAACTTTTGAAAATACTACAAAATAGCCTCGAAAACATTTCAAAAACATAAAACATCCAAATATTTGAAAAATCCATCCGGCCCTCATCTCACTTTCACCCACGACATAATCAATCATCCATAATAAACTAATCACACCTTCATCCTTTGGCAACACAAATGGAACAATAACAAATAATTGGTAAAAGAAAAACCTTAAACACAAAAAATCAAAAATAAAACAAACCTTTAAATGCAAAATCAAACTCTTGATCACTTCTAAACATGCTAATCAACCTTATATCAACATCCTATCAATCAACTTATCAACCCATCATCATCCCATACAATGCATGTCCTAGGGTATATCGTTCTGATAATGGGCATCATTTTGGATATCACTTGGATTCTTATCCTATCAAAACACATCCCTTTGGCTGGTGGTATGAAGAACATTGGCTTGTTTGTGTACTTGATCTTTTCTTTTGGTTTATTTTATTACGCCATTCTGCTGACCCATGATATCCTAAATCCAGTTGATTTAGGAGAGATATGAATGGGGTAATGATCATTATCTTTTATTTTTTGTGAGCTTAATTGGAAATTCTTGTAAAATAACTTGGCGAATACTTGCTTTATTAGGTACGTCCTAGCAAGGTTTTGGATGTCAAGTGTGAACATTCTATCTATTTGTCGAGTCAAAGTCCATCGCATTCAGGTACAATGCCAACTTGGTTCTTTATACTTTGATGCATCATGCTTATGTGTGTTATCAAACATAAGGTAAGTGACCCTTTTTAAATCCCAATCCTTGATAAGCAAATCATCCATCTATCATCATCATTTCTCATCATCATCTCTCATAAAGTTGGCCTATTGGATCCTCTTGTCATCATCTAATTTCTTGTTGTCCACACTAACATCACATCATGATCAGTTAATCATCATTAGTGCATCCATCCTACATCCATAAACCATCAGCATTCTACATATCATCTCACATACATGTTCATCATCATAATATAGATTTGTTAGTCTAAGCATCTGCATAAAACATTCATTTGCATAATGATAGCATATCACATCATCCATCTCATCCATCTCACATGATATCATCATTTAAGTTGTTTAAGATAATATAGATTTGTTATTCTAAGCATCTTAAAACCATCTCATTTGCATCATCATCCATAACCATCTAGTTTGAACCTCTTTATCGCGAGATCGACCTTCAAATAGAATCTTTTCACTCGATCTCTTGAGGGGGCAATGTACTAGTGTACTTCTTTCCATTGGGGCAACCAAAAAAATAAGATTTTTTTTGAATTTTGATCGTGGTAAGTTTATTGTTTGAACCAACAAAACAAGTACATTCCTTCAAAGAGGGGAAAAATGTAGACACGTGAAATTAACATTATGCACTTAGTTCATATTCATCTTCTTATTAAATAAATCAAGCTCATCAAATCCATTCACCAAGTAAATAAGGACTATTTAATTCATTCCTAAGGTTATTCATTTAAACTAAATAAATCAAAGTCTCACATCAACCTTTTAATTAAATAAACCAGACTTTATTTAATTAAATCTGAAAATTCATATTTCTCCCTCTTGATTTAAATAAATCAAAGAAATTAGGTCAAATTGGTCAAAGCATCTAATCATCATCTAAACTAATCTAATCCTGATTAATCTAATCTAACCACCCATCACATCCTCTAGCTTTTCCCACTTGCACCAATAAATCATTTTAATTCATTTATAAATTCATTATTTTCTTTCAACTTGGCATAAAATGGAATATTCCCTCAAGTTTGAATATGAAGACAAGTTGAATTGTCCCTTCCAACATTGCAATAACTTCTCTCTTTCATGTCCCCCTCTCAACATTTAATTCACAATTTCAAATTTGAATCTCCCCCTCTTTGGCACATTGGCCAAAACTTGCACATTCTTCAACCTATCATAATGTGACAAGTGGCCTCATCTCATTGGTCCAATCTTTATCCCACATTGATCTCTTGTGAGCATTGTTTAAACTTGAGAATCTATAAATAAAGGCTTCATTCTTCAACAACCTATCTACAAACTCATGCAAAGTTACTCTCTTCACATTGAGAGCTAATTTTGTCCATCATTTGCAACATCAAGCTTGTCAAGGGTTGGGAAAGGGCTATTTTTCACATCAAAGTAGCACCAATCCAATATGGGATAGATATACTTCATGTTTTTCTATAGATGCTTTAGTTATCTTGTTATTTATTGCATTTTAAAAAGTATGTTAGATTATCTCATATGGATGTTGAAGGTTTGTTTTGTTTAAAAACACTAACCATGCTTGTGTATGTTAGTTTTTTTAACCATTTGTAGATTTTGATGTCCACATAAAAAAATTAAACAAAATCCCCAAAAGAAAGGTGGCTTGAAGGGAAGCAATAATTTTATAGAACACTCACAAAACAATTTCCAGAAAGAGGCTTGGTAATCTTCAAAAAATATAATTTTTAATTGTTTTCAATTCAAATGGAGAAAGCAAGGAAATGTTTGATTTATTTTCAGCATTACAGTCAAAATTTTTGCTTCAAAACAAACAAAGATAGGAATTTTAAGAGAATGGAACCTAGTTAAAAAGATGATTGGCTTAGTTGTAGACTTGATGTTGAGTTCAGGCTTCTCAACTTACAGCTCCAACTTCTTCAAAATCCTCCAACAATTTTCACAGCTCAAATCAAAATTCCCCAAAGAATTTTTTTAGAAAATACCATTCAAAATTCCCCCAAAAATAAAAATCTCCAATAAAAATCTCCAACAATGAAGAAATTCATGAGAATCAAAACAAAACTTCCCTCTCTGTTTTTTTTCTTTCTTGAAACTCCCATTAATATTCATGAAAAATCCTCCAAAAGACAATTATTTTCAAAATGAAAGACTGTAGAAGATTCCTTGCCATTTCATTTTAGCGAATAATTAATTTTCTTGTGACCACTTGAGCTGCATGCAACTACATGGTCAATGGGGCTATTATGAGCAGTCCCATTTATAAATTTCATTTAATACTCTCAAAAACCAACTTTTATTATTTATTTATTATATTACTATTTTATTTGATCATTTATTTATTGCAATATCCAATAAAGTATTTTAGGCACACCGTGAAAGAAAATCACAACATAGCAAAGTACTTAGAATGAGTAAAGAAACACTACGCCTTTCACCAAAACACACCACAACCACATCTATACATAAAAATTGGTTGCTTAACAAACAAGTAACCAAATCAATACATAATAGTCAGTTATAGAACAATCACCAGATAATTGCATAACAACCATGACCAGATAGTCACACAATGGTCATAATAAAATTAACCCACATAATCTAATAAGTCCATATAATAGACATAACATATATATAAACTCAAGTAATAGAAGTATCATCAAAGTGTCATCAAATGGCATCGTAGCACATACCTTTAATTATCCCTATTATCTTGACCTCCACTTTCGAGTTCCAAAGCCGACTACCTACACATTCATGGTGAGAATGAAGGGGCACTACAAAAAATATGCTACCTACAACCAAAAAAAAATTGGACATAAATTTATTAATTATAGGTTGAATGGCAAGGTTAATTATTCCATTTAAAAATTAAACTATATTGGTAACAAGATAGTATGTATTAAATATAGGAGATAAAAAGTCTTACTTCAAAAAATTAGAAAATCTTATTATTATAATGATACATTTGTTTATGTATTAAAGAAGGTAAAGATTATATGAAAATGAGTTATTCACACTTAAGAAATTGGAAAATATACCATACCAACATATTTTTTTCTTATTAAAGTAGAGTGACTATGTAAATTCCAAATAAAAATATAAAATATAAAAATATAGCATATAGCACACAAATTTTAGTCTATTTTGATATATAAAATTCTAATAAATTTTTTAAATCATTTTACATCACTAAATATGTAATAGAAATGGAAAAATATAGGAGATATAAAGTATTTGCTAATTCACTTTAATTTATAACAACACAACACAAATAAATACTAATTATTTACAAATCTTTGAGATTAAAATGTAATTATTGAGTGAAATTGCCTCTAGAAAACCAATGGGTTTTCATCCATTGCCTTCAACCTCCAATAAATTTTTGTTATGAAACTTTTTTCCCAAGTTGAAAATAAAGTGATGAAAGTATTAAATGCAAGCTTTGTGAAAGGGTGTGATGGTTTGAAAACCAACTTTTATAGGCTTATGTAAGTCATTTATGTGAAACTTGGAAAGGGCATGGAGATCATCAAGGAAGAAGAAGATAGTTTGGTGGGCTATGGACATTAGAGGAGGGGGCACATAGAGTGTTTCCAACTCAAAGTACATAGTACACTTAAGATTGTCCTTGCTAAGAAATTTGATGCATTTGAATGACCTGTAAGCATAATTTTTGGTTTCACACATGTTCTCCAATGTGTGTCATAGTTATGAAGACCAATACCACTAGAATATTCATAGTGTGAGAATAAACATTTCAAATGCTATGATTTAGATAAGTGTTTAACTTATTAAAATATATTTTGATTGCTATGATTTAGATAAGTGCTTAACTTATTAAAAGATATTTTAATTTATGCCGAAGGCATATCCTTATTTGAAAAAGACAAAGCTAAAAATGCCAATCAAGATTTTATATCAATTTACCAACCATTAAATAAATCTCAGCCGTTCATCAATTTTCCACCGCTTTTTCTGTAATGAATTCATCCTGACATGATTTTGAGGCGATGGGCAATAAATCCGTCTTAGACCAAGGTTCACATCTATTATTAGCTTGACTTAGAAATGTGGGGAGAATTAAAATGGAATCGTTTAAGAGGTTGATTCCTATTTTTTTTTTTCTTTGGTCATGGTTTACAGTTTGGATGTGGTTGGTGGTGTTTGTATTTTTTAAATATTATATAGTTTTTATTTTGAGAAGGGGATTGTTTAGTCTTAATAATGGTTTTTATTTTTCTCATGAGTTTTAATAATGGTTTCAGATTTTGGTATTTTAATTGTTGATGTTAGAATTTGTTAGTTTGAATGCATAGCTAAATGTCTTTTTTAAAGTTTGTATTAAAGTATTTTATCAATTATTTTCATAAATAAAATTATTAATTACATATGATTAAAATTTATAATTAATAATAAATAATTTAATTATACTTATTATTATATCTAATATTTTTAAATCAAACTATTAATTACATAAAATGATTAAAATTTATAATTAATAATTATTATAGTTTTATATAGTACAAAAAAATAGATCACAATTTATTTTGATTGACTTTCCACACTTCTTTTGATCATTTTCATATTGCTAGATGTCAATTTATATATTAATGATGGTAATATTTGTAGACACTGAAAAAATGTCCTAAACCTACAAATGTCATTTTTCACATTAATTCTTCCTCCTCCTTCCATAATTAAATAATTCTTAATTACTTGATTAATTCATTTTCTCCTTATTCCTCCTTGATTAATTAAATAAATTATATTTATTTAATTACACCACTAATTAATTATATCTTTCTATAACTAAATAAATTCTTATTTATTTAATCATTTACTTTCATTTTCATCCTATAATTAAATAATTATTTCAATTATTTAATTATTCATTAACATTTACCTCCATAACTAAATAAATTCTATTTATTTAATTATTTTCCACCTTTCCCTCCACTATTAAATAATTATTTAATATTTTTTCCTTTTCCTCTAATTTTTAATTAAAATGTTATTTTAATTAAAAGTGAACATTTTCTCTTTCTTCTATAATTAAATAATTATTTTAATTATTTAATTATTCATTTTCCCTCTTAGATTGAATAATTTTATAATTATTTAATTTACTCTAGTGATCTCTTTTATGTGTCATTCTTATCTCTTCATCTCATTTAATTTCTACCCTTGATCATGTGTCATTACCTTTTAATCTCCAGTTTCCATCCTTAACTAAACCATAAATATTCCCTAACCCTCTCTCTTTGCTTCTAAACAATATCATCCATTGATCAACATCATTCTTCATCTTTTGATCCTAGCCCTTAATTTGAAATTGGCTTTCTATAAAGAAGAGGCACCCATTGCATTTTGAAATCAACATCT
>VDFB02376088.1:0-28728 GCA_007258455.2 Sequoia sempervirens | reverse complement strand
TGATATTGTTGTTACTAACCTGAATTCTACTGTTGATAATGTCTAATATATGATTTTTGTTTTTCCAAGCTCACAAGCTTATTACCAAAAGTCTGCAATAAACTTTTGATCTCCTGTAACTCATTTGAAGAACCTAAAATAGCAGTTTCTTTTGTTACAGCAGCTAGAACAACAACAACTAATACTGTTGGAATAGGTGACAAAGGTGCAAAAGGTGGTATCTGCAGAGGAATATTCGAATGAATATCTAGAAATATAGGCATTGGTGGCCTAGGAGCAAGTTTACCAGCTTGTATTAGGTTGTTTTCAACTCTGATTTCTACTTCATAAGCATCTAGCAAAGACACTCCTCCCATTGACTGTATTAAAATTGAAATATCACTATTTATAGCTCTAAGATAATACAAGAAGACATATTCAAGTGAAGGCCTCACCGTAGCAGGAATCCTATCCCATGTTCTTTGAAAACAGAAATTGAAATCCATCATTTTCTCCTGAGGGGCTCTCTTTATAGTTGTAAGTTGTTCTACCAAAGACAATTTATCTAACTTATCTTGAAACTGTTTATGCAACTTGTCTCCAAATTCATCCCAAGTTATGATTGAGCCTACTGCTAAACCGCTATACCATTGCACAACTCTTCCTTTCAGTGAAGCAGCTAGCAATCTCACAATAACATCCCCTTGAGTTATGTGATGGACTCTGCATAATGAAACCACATCTCGTATATGTTCAATCAGGGTAGTCTGATCTTCCCTAGTGAAAGTTGGCAAAATTTTCAAAGCTGCCATTGGAATGTCATTGTGTTGTGCCAAATTTAATGGACTACCTCCATTAAAAGCAACAAATGGTTGATTCCTTGCCATCTGTATAGCAAGAGGTGGGTTTACTTGCACTCTAGGTAAAATAAAATATGGGACAACAATATGGGATCTCACAGATGGAGGAGTAGATTTGGTTCTTCTAGAATAGAAAAATGTTGTCCCTGGCCTTTCTATTGCCCTACCTTTTCTCCTTGGTGGGGAAAGTTGTAAATATTCAAAAGGAACTAAGCTACTCCTTGTTTGAACTCTTCTCATAAGCTGTAAAAGCAATGATTCTAAAGTTCTTTCTCTTCACGGAGTCATCAAGTATGCTAAAATAACTTTTGCAAATTCTGAAACTCACTGGTTGCATACCAAACCAACAATATAATGTGGAACTTGTCCCACCAAGTGTGCCAAAAACTATTATCTATTGAAATTACACCCTTATCAAGTTGTAGAACTTGATACTTCAGAGAAACATGGGAACTTTTCTAGGTTGTGGGTCACCTAAAAATGGAAAAGAACCTCTAGAGAAGGCCAACTTCCTATGCTAGTAGTATCACCTAAACTATTGATTTTGTAAGGTAAAGGGAGAAGATTACTAAAGCAAAACATAAATGGTAGGAATTAATCCCTATGGTGATATACCGAACTAATAGGAATCATGAAATAAAATAGATGAACATACCCCTAGAAAACTAATGATAGTTATTTCATTTACTCAACATAATTTTGTGAACTTATGCATAATTCATGACAAGGCTTAATCTACATATACATTTTAAGAAGGAAAGATGAATTTCACAACTTTAAAGTTCAAATGCAGATTTAGAAAATGCACAGTTCAAAACTTACATAATCTGAAAGAAAAATGAAAGTAATATGAACACTAAAACTAGTTTCCAAGGTAATCTCTATATTTTATATTTGAAATTCCAAATGAGTTACAAAGCATACATCAACTGAGAAAGGATTTGAGAAAAATCACTAACTCTCCAGAATGCATAATCCGAACTTCTTTACAAAGAGGCCAAAGTGCCACTTTATACAACAAAAAACCCTCTCCAAAATAATGTGTCAGCCCCTCATTTAGGGTTTACCAAAAATATCAGCCTCTAGAAAGATTTGCCCTTAGATCTTTTGAATCAAATTATTTCTGCATTAAATGTGTATCCCTGCTGTCCATGTCGGTGAAGGATCGCTCCAGCAATGGCCTCCAGATCTTTTGGAATAATCGCATTAACCTATGGCCTCCGTGTCCACCCTCGAAATTCCATCAGAGCCACCTTGAATGTGGTTGTTCTGATAATGATAAATTTCAATCTACCCCTCGCTAGTAGACACCACAACTATCATTGTGACCTGAGGTTTTTTCCTTTCTGCCTTTTTCCTACTCAAGATCTTTTTGCAAGTTGACCGTCTTCGAGAAGCAGCATCTGACCTCCCTTGTTAGATCTCTTCATAGACGACACCACTGGACACCAAACTGATCCATCATCCTTTGATCACAGAATAGTTCCATACCACTCACATTATGTTGATCTTCCATAGGGGGGTCACAACAGTCAAACAGTTAATGGTCCACCCTCAGCTTTCTCTGATTGGCTGAACACATGCCACTTAGGCTTTCCAGGTGGTCAAAGGATACTCAAACAGAATCGCATGTCGGTGAGACACTAGCCGTGTCTCCCTAATGTGATTAGACTTCACAGAAATAGTTGACATATCATACAACTGTTGGCAAGAGTCTCATCGAGCTGCAAGAGTTATATCGTTATCCAACACTATTGCCCAGACCATCGCTATTGGCAAGACATCATACTGATCTCTCAAGTCCTACCGATGTCAAAACACGTAGCAGCGAGACTATAACATTCCTCGGCAAGAGTCTCAGCGGTCCTCCATGTCACACCGAAGTGTTAAAAACCATTCGCTGAGACCTCACCCTGTGGGCAAGATATCATGATGAAGCCACAAACTTTCCCCGAGTGCAACTTCTTTCGGCAAGACTTCACTTGGTCGGCGAGACATCACCCCAAACTCAAAACACTACACCGAAGGTACAATCCTTCAGCGAGACTTCATAAGGTTGGCAAGACTTTTCAGCGAGGTCATAATCTTTCGGCGAGCTCAGACCATTTCGGGGAGACTCAACCCTGTTGGCAAGATATTACCCCAAACTCATTCTGCTTTGGCGAGACCACCAGCAGTCGGCAGGACTTTTCCTTGAAGCCCCCATCTTTCGGTGAGACTTCACTTGGTCAACCAGAGGTTACATCAAGACCATTCCACTTCAGTGAAACCTCACCCCGTCGATGAGACACTACACCGAAGGCACAACCTTTCGTTGAGACCTCCATCTATCAACAGGACATCTCCCCGAGTGCAGATTCTTTCCCCAACTCTAACCTTGTCAACAAGGGTCGACGAGACCTCTCAAGCATGGAGATATATAAAAAATCATGGTGACCAAAATGTCTCGGCGACCTAGGTATTTCAAATGAATATAACATAATGTAGCTAGTTGACAAGACATCCGGCTGGTCTCACCGACTTTCTTCTTTGAGGATTTTTATGCTAGATCCGAATGAGGCATACTTTGCAATAGACCTCCTTGTGAAATAGCATCAAATGTATGATTTAACCCTACAAAACAATGCCTCCATTTGTCCTTCATGAACACCTAAAACATAGATTTCCTGCCTGATTGAGCCCATAGGTGAAAATCAGGTAACAGTAACAAAAATATCTCCATGTTGGAAACACAGTTATCGTTGCACCAAAAGATCGACCTATTAATGCCCAATACAATTGTGAGAGTTAATGGATCCACGAGAGGCTATTAAGCCATGTCATGAATCTCAAGGGGAGCGATGACCATCTGCCAATAATCTCCTTAGCATTACCCGAGGGGATTCAAACCCAACACCTTTTTCTTTGATACCAATTGTTGGAAACATAGTTGACGTTGCACCAAAATATCTAACTATTAATGCTCGATACAATTGTGAGAGTTAACGGATCCATGGGAGGCGGTTAAACCATGTCATGAATCCTAAGGGGAGTGCTAACCATCTTCCAACACTTTTTGCAATTACCTAGCTTTGACAATATGCTTTTAACCTTCTTGCACAAAAATACAAATGTTTACTTCAACACATAACAAATATTAATCTGATGCCATTTTTGTTAATTGCACTCTCTTCAAATTTGAATAACGAAATAAATTCACTTTCATTTGGACATCAATGTGAATAAAAGAATAAAATATTCCACTCTAAAGATAATCAAGCAAACTATGATGTCCTAGTGCAAACATTTTGGCTCCTAAAGTGTAGTTTTTTACCTTTCCACAAATGTCCAAAATTGACCTTTTGATATTTATAGGATGCAACTCACTAAATATGGGAAAAGAGAATGCATAATATCATCCAAGCATTAAAATTTAATGCTCCCCTTGGCATGTTAAATGCATGTTCATGAGTACCTTACACAAATAAAAACTTAACAAACCCCACATAAGTTTTGGACAATCCACCATTCTCTATGATAATATGCTCAAGTCATGAAGTTACATCTTATGTTGTGCCCCACCACACTTCTCAATGTATTGGTGTATGAAAATGAGTAACAAAAGGTTTCCCTTAATTATTATTGTTGCTCACGATTTTGTATAGTGTTTCCCCCTCTTTTAATCAGCTACTTTTCTTGTCTAGTGGGCTGAATTGATCAAAATGAATATCCTAAACCCTGGACAAGTTTATACCATGAAGATCAAGTCACCTTTTTAACATTGAGTTGTTGTCATGAAGAAATTCAAATTCAAGTGCCTACCATGGCAAAATGCTAGGGTATCAATGGAGTTATCATGGTTATGGCTTTCAAAACTCTAAAAGGTTTTCCATATTTCAAAGGATCTACAAATTTTAGTGAGAAGATTTGTTTTAGAATCATAGAGGCCACTTATGTTCAAATTTATATTTTTGGTAGCAGCTCTCCAACCAACAAGTGGCAATTCTTTGTGTTCTATTTATAGGTAGTGGATGAAAGCCTATTATAGGATTTTTTATGTTTTATTAGTTATTTTAGAATTAGTTTGCTTTAAATTTGTTTTCTTTCCACTTTTTTTGCAGCTAAGGATATGTTTGCTTTAAAGTGGTATATCTTGGGATATTTTATTATGATAATTTAAATCCCTAAAAACTCTTTATTGTAACTTATAAATAAATGATTTATGCACATAAACTCTTAAGGATAGTTGAAGCTAGGCTTATGCTGTAGAGAATGTCATTATGCTAAAGTGATTGTATATTTGTAATTTCTTCAAGTAAATTGAAAGGAGTTGTTTTGAGTCAAGCTATGTATTGGAAAAATTCATCTGTCTAAATTGTAGCTTTGTATGCAATTTAGTTGTTAACTTTCTAAAATCATGTTATGTTCAATATGTTTTCCATTCAAATATCTTGTTGCAATGGAATATTGGTCTCTATTTTAGCCGATGGGAAGTAGTCATATTTGTATGTGAATAGTTTACTCTCCTTAATATTTAAAAGTCTTGTTGCAGGACTTGACTATTAATAGCTTGGTGCATGCATGTGGGGCAAAAACATAGGTAGTCTCATTTATATAAACCATAGTTATGAGACTTGGACTCGCTTGACTCGATCAGATCTAGACTCGCAAAATGAAAAAAAGGTTGAAAGCCTTGAAATTTAGATACTTTTTATGATTTAAAACTTGTTTCCTTCAAGCACTATTGAATACAACACAAATAAAAGAAATTTTGATCGTTATGCTAACAAGTAACATCACATTAAGTATAGTGTACATAGTCTAGAAGGTTGCACACAAGGAAATAGCATACTTAGATATATAAAAATTAGTCAAATGTATACAAAACTCATGGAATATGAAATCCATGACATCAAATGTTCATGTTAAATATGAAATATCAAAACAATATTCATAAGTCTATGACTCTATGGCAGGAGCCAACATCCTTCCTACTTAAGGTGTTCCAAGGCCCTGGATGATGTTGCAGCTGCAGCCATAGTCTCTGCCTATGTTTGACTCTCCATGCCACTCTCACCAATAGCAGCTATGTCTCCTCATGCTCTAGCCTCCTCCTCAGCCATGGCTACAACCTCGGCCTCTCTCTCTGCCTGGTCCATCCAATCAAGGTCCTCGTCACTAAAGACCGCATCTGTAGCCTCAATGATCCACTCAAACTATGGATCAACCTCCTCTAGACTGATCGGGGTTTTGTCATGGTCAAAAAGCTTCCTGTATCTGAGCCGAAGGTTGTAATGAACATATACCAAGTCATTCATCCTCTCCACTATCAATCTATTGCGCTTCTTGGAGTGTATGTGCTCAAACATACTCCAATTGCGCTCACAACCAGATGAACTGCATGGCTGGCTCAATATACGAATGGCAATATTTTGCAGGTTCGGTGTATCAGAACCAAACATCTCCCACCATCTATCTGAGATGAGAAAAAGAAACAAAATCAATCTCATTTCAAGTTTCAAGTTCAAGTTCAACATTTAATAATAAATTATAATATAAAAAGATGAAAATTATGGCCTTAAATATATTTTTACCTTAGCAAAGAATGTTGTCCCAGGCCTATCTTTTGTGATGATTTATATGCAAGAAATCTCCCAGGCCTAGTGAAGGGATTCATCTTTGTGCACTATCTCTGTAGTAACAGTCAGAAACATCCACTCTTATCGCTGAGCAGAGCCCACTAAGAATTTCTCTATCTGCACGGAAATCACGGCAGAATTGGAAGGCCGGAATTAGGAAACATGCGGCTGCATGGATGGCCTATGAAGTTGGTTTTGCCATCTCCTATCAATGATATCCCAAATGGGATGATACTTCTCCTCAACTCCACCATAGACTGATCTAATGGCCTCTTTGGCCCTATCCATGCCCTCATATATGTAGCCCATTGTGGGCTTCTCCCCATCTGCAACTCGCAGGAGAACTAGCAAGGGCTCAATAAACTGCAAAGTGCAAACATGTTTCACAAATAAGTGTGAACGAAAATAAACAAATAAAAGTAAGATGTACTAAAAATTCAAACATAATAGAATTAAATTTACCACAATTTTGTCCACTAGTGTCCAAAACCCTTGCCTATAAAATGCAATCAGCCACAACAACTCTATAGTGCTTTAGAAAAGGGATGAGGGAAGACCACTCACTCAGTAAACATGCTACTTAAAGTTTCCTTTGATCAATCATGATTGCAACATGATAAAATTACAAACCCAATGATTCAGACTGACAACTCCCTCAACCCTGTGTATTGTCTCATAAGGTTAAGCACCCATGTGTGGTTGTATACAAATTTGCAAACGTTTTTTGCTGCTTCCACACATGTTTTGATCCATGGGAGCTTCCCAAGATCCTCCAACATGAGGTCAATGCAATGGGCGGCACATGGAGTCCAAAAAATAGTAGGGTGCCTCTCCATCAATAATCTACTAGCAACAACATAATTTTCTGCATTATCAGTCACCACTTGAACCACATTCTCTTTTCCCACCTTAGCTATCACCTCCTCTATAGTCTCACAAAGGTATGTGGCATTTTTTACTTAAGAAGCATCAATGGACTTCATGGCGATGATGTCACGAAAAAATAAGCAAAACCAATTATTCAATAAATTTAAAAGCATAAATCAGCCATATTAAATTATTAATCACTAACTAAATCTAAATTTCAATGCATTGAGGGAATTACAATTACCTCCGGAGGAAACTAGGAAATTAAGCAGCATCCTATTTCTCCTATCGGTCTAACCATTGGTCATGATGGTGCAACCAATCCTCCCCCATTGCACGCGCTGTTCCTCTAATTGTGCTTTCACATTTGCCACCTTTTGAGTCAAAAGTGGGCCCTCTAATTCATCTTCACTAGGGGCTTTGAACCCCGCCTTACATATGGTTATGGCATCAACCATGTTTTTCCAAAAAGGTGACCTAAAACATGTCATAAATAAATTAATAAGTTACTTACATAAGTATTGTAAAATGAAAAGTTTTAAGTTTAAAAATTTAAATTTGAATTTGATAATGAGATACATCTAGATTCTAAAATAATAAAATTTAAATATAAATTTTAAAACAATTAAATGAAAAAGAATTACCTGGCTACATGGAATGGCAAGTATCACCAAAAATTCTAATACAAATCATTTTTTTGTTACATCATGTAATGCTCTTTGTTCCAACCCATGCTCAAGTGACTGCTGAGAACCAGGGAGCAAGATGGGTACAACATGAGTCCACCCAAGATTTATGAACTTAGAATAATGTTAGATTACTCACTCATTACTAGTAGCCACCTCAACACTAGGAGTACATAGGCATAGCTAGTGCGTAGCGTACACTAGTAAGCATTCCACTAGGGATTTGCATGAAGGTGGAAGAAGTATCTCCAACAACATCAAGTCCCCGTCTAACTCCCAACACTACTAACTCCTGCTTCTATCTCTTTTTCATTTCTTTTTGCATTTCAAAAGTTTCTAATTGCAATCTCTGACTTCACCTAACAGCCCTTAAAAGAGGTGTTAAAAAGTCTACCACATCATGGACTGGTATACGCAATATAGTATTTTTAATCATTTATGCCTCCACATATTGTTTTGCATAGATATTTTGTTTATCCTCTTTTCATTTTAGGAAAGATTTTAGCATGTTTCCAAGCAGGGTCTTTTCTAACTGGGGTTTGAGACATTGTGAAAATAATAATGTGGTTTGATTTGCAAATGAATGTGGCTGCAAAAGTAGGGTTTCTAAAATTATTTAAGTTGCAAGTAGGGTTTGTAAAAAAAATATGCAAACTCAAAAAAACAATGATTTTACAAATTACAATGAATTATTTGTTAAAAAAACACAAAAAAATCCAATTAAAATCAAACTTACCTCTTAGATTTGGTTTGGAATGCAATGCAAACTCCTCCCAATCACTGGTAATGAGCTCTCAATGCACCTCCTTGCTGGTATGAAGCTTCCCAAATGATATATGACCCTGGATTTGTCTTCAATAGCTTGCTGGTTGCCCTCTCTTCTCCTCCTATTTTTCTTCACAACTCTCTCTTCTCCTCCTATTTTGCCAAATGAATGAAATGAGGTTGCTTTTAGGGTTGGGGAGATAATATAAGACAAAAAAAACAAACTTAAACTTTATTTTTTTGTTTTTTTATTAGCTTTCTCACTTGCTACCGCCGGCCGTGTCCAGGGCTCGGGACTCTCCTGGATGCGGTGAATCTGGCAAGTCCGGCCTGGACACAGCTGGACTCAGCCGTGTTCGAGTCCGGGCTCCCAGAACTTAGCCAGGGGTGCTCGGCTCAGGACTTACCGAGTCCTGGCGAGTCCGGGCGAGTCCTATTACAATGTATAAACCTCCATTGAAATCTTGTATGGTGTGTATACATGTAAATTTTTTCTGTAGCTCTAATCTAGGATTAGTTTTGGGTTTAGTTAGGTCTTAGGGAGCTTCCCTTACAATTTGAAGAATGGTTCTATTGTACGTTCTGTTATGTTTTGTGTTGTCTTGCAAGAGACAAATTAAAATGCTAAAATGTAGGCTTGCAGTAAAAGCAAATATTGCAATTGAAGTATGTACGTTGCCTTGTGTTTGCTACAGTGATTTTATTGTCAATCTTTTGAATAGCATTCCAGTTAATAATCAAGCTTGTAGTTTTTTGAACTTAGTTACATGTATTCCTGCAAAATTTTAGTGCAGATTCTAAATATAATTACTTGTTTAGTTGCAAACCACAGAGTATCGGCTAGACTTACAAATCTGGGACGGATGATGGAAGCCCATGTACCACAGCTTTTGGGATCATCTTATCATAATCCTATTACAAGTTTTCAATCATTTCAACAATTTTCTGTAGATCATCTAGAGGTTTGTCACTGAACTTATACCTTTTAGGATTTCTGCAATGGTGATGTTATTTAGTGGGAATGTAAAATATCATTAAAGTGTGACAAAGCTAAGATTATAAGATTTATGTATTGTATGAATTGTGTTCCTGATGCTGGTATAAATTTTTACACTCTTGGGATCATGTTTATTCTCATTGCTCCCTCATTTTTTTGTTATTTATCTATTTACATTTATATAGAAGACTAGACAATAGCTAAGCCCATAACCAAGGGCAGAGAAGGTCATTTATAGCAATCCAAAAGCCAAAAATTACATCAATGGTCGTCTTAACAAATAACTTAATAACACTGAAAGTTTTATACAATCCATCCTTCGTCAAATTAGAAAAGCTTTGCAAAACTCAAGACACAATTAATATAGAAATTCCAGAGTGATACAAGGCTCTATAAAATATTGTTATTACATTTTAGGGAAACTTCATTTTCTGCTGAATGTTAAAAAATATATTTTGTTGAATGCCTTTACATTCTGCAGAAAATGACTTTGGTTGAATGCCTTAACATTCAACACAAAATGACTTTGTCTCAACTATAATGTTTGTGACTTTAGTTTATACATTTTTGTTTGTTGATCTCTTAAAATCATGAAATTTCCAATCCATAACAATTTTTAGCCAATATTTTTCTCGAGTTTGGATTTGAACTTTTGTTTGTTGATCTCTTGGCAAGTCTGGTGCAGAGTCTAGAGTTACTATGAGTGGCTGGTCTCATCAAGTGCAAGCCATGTAACCATCTATAGCCTTAAGCATGTTCTCTCAGACCAAAACTCATTTGGGGCATCTTTCTTGGTACCCTTTTTGGTCAATCTTCTTTTGTCAATGTACACTTCTTTTTCCTTGCTCCTCTCTTCCATCTTTCATGCTTAAGATTTTCTATGTTCAAGGAGAAGCAATTTGTAATATAATCATGTACTCTTGACATCACTTTCAACATTTTTGCAACTCACAAGCTAAAAACATTTAAATGTATATCTATCCAAAAGTGGTCGTGTGCTACAAACAATTTACTTAGTTTTAAAATTGTTTACATGTGCTTCGGACAATTTCTGATCCCCATGGGATGCATAGAGATCCAACCATTTAATGCAGATATTAACACAAGCTAAAAACATTGAAATGTATATCCATCCAAAAGTGGTGTGCTACAAACAGTTTAATTAGTTTTAAACTGTTTACATGTGCTTAGGACAGTTTCTAATCCCCATGGGAAATATAGAGATCCAACCATTTAATGCAGATATTAAAAGTTGTGCTACGTGGGCACCTAAAAAATGTGGACTATACATCTGAAACATGACTTATCTGGTGTTAATGCTTATCAGCTATATTGTACCAATGAGGTTTAAATATAATATATGTTTAAATATTGAATCATGAGTTCTGATTGACACAAAATCAAAATGCTTTTGGTTGCTAAGTGTCTTGTAAAGGTAAAATTTGTGGCCAAGTTTGTATTCATTAATTCATAGATATGTTTTTGCAATCAATACATGTTATTCCTCGTTAAAATCAGTTCTATTCCAGATGTGAAATGTTTTAGATCTATTGCATTGATAAATTACATCCATAAAAAATCAAGCAAGCATCCATACTAAAGTCCATTTTTATATTTAAAAACTATTTTTGCAATCCTTATGTTAAACTAAAAGACTAAAAGGGCAGCAGCTGGGAATGTTGTTGGTAAGGATCCTTGAATGTATAATCCTGCATATGTTTCTGTTTCGAGAATTGGAAAATATTTGCTCTCTAGTTAGACATGGCCCAAAACTTGTGTGTTCCAATATATTGCAACTTCAACAAGACATTTCCCTACGATACAGTGGCATGTTTCTTTTCATCTCCAAAAATGACATTTCATAACACCTTTGGGAATTACTGCATTGTATATGAGAAATCATCTTCTCTCATATGTTCTATGTCCAAGTACCTACACATTTAAGGACTAAACCAACTATTTTGGTTGGTGTGAGAGTGAAATACCTTAAAATTTCTTTTCCTTATTATTTGAGCAATATATATTCCTTTTTATGCATTATTTGTTGTGATGTTTTTTAACACCATAATGCAAATGCTTCTTCTTTTTTATTTCCTTCTTTTATGTCCTTTGTAAAATAATGTTTTGTAAGAAAAATCTGCAGAGTCTTATTCCAATAGAAGTTGTCAACAAAATTTGTAGAATCTTAGTTCAATAGAAGTTGCAAAGTCGATAGATGCAAGGTGCAAGGTTAGTTCCTCCTCGACATCAACTACATGTATGTATTACACTTCCTTCTCTTCTCTAACTTTATATTACTTGTTATTGCATAACCAATCCTATTCCTACCAAAAACTTCATATTTTCTAAAATATATTTACTATAACTCTATATTACTTGTTATTGCAGAATCAATTTTGTTGACGCCAAAAAAATTACAAAATCTTAGTCCAATAGAATTTGCAATGGCTATGGATAAGGCACTAGATGAGAGATGCATGTTGGTTCCTGGTCAACATCAACTATATGTAATAATTGTTAATGATGCCACTGAGTTGTTTGGGGTAACAGCATGACATGATGCAATGCTCTTTAAGTATTTGACCATGGAAGAGTTAATGTTCAGGAAAAGATCTACATTGTATTAGAGGCATAGGGTAGTAGCATTTTATAACAGTCATGACAACAATAGTTTGCATAATCAGCAAGAAGAATGTAGATAATCTTAGCCAATGTCTGCAGAAGGTTACTAAAAGAAACTAGAAGAAAGCATAGAAGTTAATGTAAAAGACTATGGGGAATGATTGTTCATTTTCTAGAATCAAAGGACATGGAAGTTGGTGATTGAAATGACAGTGATCAGACCTTTTCAGGGTAAAGAAGACAGACCTATGCATGAGATGCATGAATCATAAAGAAGACTGTGATGAAGCCACTTATAAGCCATGCAAACCTATAAATCCTACAGCTAATGAATATGAAGGACGTCATAAAGATCAGTCAATTTCGTGAGATGAAGAGGGGCAGTCATATAAAGGATAATGGTTCAGACTTCAGAGTATACATGGCAGACAAAGAACAAAGGGCAGTCCTCATGAAAATAGTGTTTTGTCTATGGCAGGGGTAATGATTTACCTATGTTAGCACGGCAGTCACTTAGAAGTTACGGTTGAAGAAACTTTAAAAGAGAGCATTAGCACAATACCATGAAGGTTGAGAACATGAGTCTTTGTTGTGACCTTGGAGATCTCCCACACCTAGGAATGAAAATTTTGACAGTTTCAAACCTTTTTCCCACATGTTTTGGTAGGTTTGAATAAGTTTTCAGCAGTTTGAACAGTTGGACAATCGTAATGAGAAATTGAATCTTTTGAAGGTGCAGTTTGAAGGAGTTGAGAACAGTTGCAAGTATATAGGGTGCAGTTTGGTGACTTAGACAGAAGTGGAGAGTATCAAGGAGGCAGTTTGGAACAAGAATGGATAGTTGCAGGTATCTAGAGAAGTTGGGAGCAAATTTAGGAGCTTTTCCAACAGCCAAGGAGGGATAAAACCTTTTCCAGTGACTAAAAGGAAGTCAAACAGTCAACAGTCAAAAAGGAGTCCCTTAATTGTCATTATATACTATCCTACCTTTTCTCAAACGTAGGATGTAAAAAAAAAGCCTTGTTTCATTTTTGAGCTAATTCTTTCACTTTTGGAAAAGCATTGTAAGCTGCAACAAGCTTCTTTCTGCCCATTTTGGTGCATTATAACTCAGAAAATTAGTTTTCTTGCTCATTTTGGAGTTGTATATTGTAACATATGAAGGTTCTTTTTAGCAAAGAATAGGCATGCCAACTTATTTTCAAATCTGTGTGTTGTTTATGAACATTGTGATCAATAAAGACAAGTTGATTTTACCTTCTTAAAGCTGTTTCATTATGTAAGCTTCAAAATGGTTGATGTAATCTTGTGGAAAAATAAAAAATAAAAATTCTAACAAATAGGAGGACAACAAGAATCTGGAAACATTGAATGTTGAAAATCACACTAAAAAAATATTTAAAATAAATTGTTTATTTTTTTTAATACATTGAGACAATAGTTTTCATATTGTCTCTCTACCATATTGTCTTTAGAGAGATCCAACTATTGTCTTTAAAGAGACAAAAGAAAATGTCTCTATAGAGACAAAAATACTTCTATTTCATATTGTCTTACAAAGATAATTTTTTAAAACAATAATTTGAGGCACTTGTTTAAAAACAATATTTAAGACAATACACATTTTTTTTTATCTCAAGACAATTTACTCAAAAATTGTCTTAAACCCCCTTTATATAATAGCCTTTATGTAGTAGTGGGAGTAGTCAATAAGCATGGAATAAACACATAAACCAAGGTCCTTACAATTCCACTTTTCCCTCTCCCCATACTACTAACCAATTCTTTCAGACAATTCATGTGGATCAAACTCAAATCCCTTTGGATAGCCAAGGGAGAAGTGTCATACAGCTTTCCTCTGACAGTCAGTTACATCAGGCTCGGACGTGGATAGCCAATGCCAATAAATAAGAGATTTGTTGTAGATTCCTGCGTTTATTCCGAAAGAGTGTAAAATTCAGGTAGAGCACGGTCATATGGTGGTAAAATGTGGTGAGCATGGAGCTAACATGAGAGCCAAGGCTCTGGCCAATCTGCAGTTTAATTTGGTGTGTTATGAATACAGAAACAGCAGAGACAAGTAACCTGAATGGTGCTTCAACCTCTAAGAGAGAATTAAAAAGAATGTACACCAAAGTTCCGCGTCGGCAGAAGATTCAGCATTCAACAAGCCTCACGAAGGTATGCTTTTCTCTTTTCCTTTTACAGTTTTCCAATCTTGAAAGATTTCTTGTTTGATATCTTACCTTCTGTCATATTTCCTTGAAGCACGAAGATATGCAGATGGAGGAGAAATTGGTTCAGCTTAAATCCACTTAAAAGCAAGCTGGTCCAGGGAAATATGACAGAAGGTAAGTTATCAAACAAAGAAATCTGTCAAGATTGAAAAACTATAAAACGGAGAAGAGAAAAGCATACCTTCATGAGGCTTGTGGAATGTTGAATCTTCTGCCAATACAAACTGGGTGCTCTACCGGATGAGCAGAATGAGCCTAATGCAGGAAGGAATTAAAAAAAGAAACTCCAAAAGAGGAAAAGCAACTAGTTTAACGTCTAAGTCCTTTACATACTAGAGGAAATTTTTGGGTAATACATCGACCGAACTACTATACTTATTTATACATTACTTCATAAAACAAAGATTAATGAAAACCAATAAGAGATAAAGCCCAATAAATTATTACTTCTTAATTTGATAAGCTGCCAAAAACCACTTTATGAATAAGTTGCAAGCATACCGAGGGTTGGAGCAAACTGTCCCTCATGTAGAGCATCGTAATGTGGCTGAATGGAGGGGCAGTGTCGGGAAATGGAAGGGTGGTATGCAAAGGTGGGTAAATTCCTTCTCCTCTTGTTGCTTTGATTGATGAGGGCCTCCATGGACTCTAAGATTTTGTCGGAGACCTCTGACTTTCCAATTCCATTAAGCAGATTATTGACACAGAGCTCCACCATGGCTGGAGTTGCCAGAGTAGTCAATAAGCGTGGAATAAACGCATAAACCAAGGTCCTCACAATTCCACTTTTCCCTCCCCCCATACTACTGACCAGCTCTTTCGCATAACCCATGCCCATCATGTTAATTTATGTAGCTTTGACAAAGTTCCATTGTCTAGAAGTGTCATTTAATTATTATTTAATTATTTTCAGAAACCCGAAAGGGCTTGAAGTTGTTCAGATAATTATGTAATGAATAAATTGATTCTCCAGAGACTCTAGAATCCAAATTAGTTAGGGTTTTTAGATTCATTTAATCTTAGCTACTGATTGATTAAATCATGGCCATTGGTTTTCCAATGAGAAAAGTATAAAAGGATCAATGGGCAATTGGAGAAACAACAACAATACCAACAAGTAGACTCATACGATAGCAAGTAGATTTGCAAAGGAGAGCAAATAGTCTTACAGTGTTAGCAAGGGCACAGTGTTAGCGTTGGGGATAGCAACTGTGGAATTTCAGCAGGAGAAATTGAGGGAAGAATTTCCGGAGAAGAATATTGCCTGAGCTCTGCCAGTAAGAGGCAAGCAAAGCATTCTTTAATTTGGTCAGTTTAATATAATCATTTTGCGTAGAGTGGTTTTCCCTTGGGGTTTTTCCAATTAATAATTGTCCAAAATATTGTGTTCATTATTGTGAATGTTTTCTTCATTCTGGTGAGCTTATTGGTGAAGTTGCAGTTGTGTTATTTTTCGATACTTGCTGAGAATTAATTTTTCAGAGTCAAACAATCTATGTATTAGATAGGAGATTAATAATCAGTAACTGCAATAGAATTTTCACATGGTATCAGAGCTGATCTGAGGGCAGATAAGGCTTAACAAAGGAAGGAAAGATCCTGCCTCTTCAGAATTATTACTATTATTTGTTTTCTTTTATCTTTTGAGATGGCCTCAGCAGGTTTAAGAGATCAGGACAGATTGGATGGAGCCTCAAATTTTGGTGTCTGAAAAACCAGAATTTCTTTGTTGCTAGAAGAGAATGGGATCAAGGAATATGTGACCAGTGTTGTACCTGTACCTACAGATCCAGCACAGCTCTTAGCATATAAGAAGGAAGATGCCAAGGCGAGGAGGATGATTCTTGATGGTGTCAAGGATCATATTGTTCCACATGTCACAGAGTTAGATACAGCGAAGAAGATGTGGGATGCCATTCTGAATCTGTACCAGAATGCTACCACTAATCGGAAGTTGATTCTCAAAGAAAAGTTGAGGACTACTCGGATGAACAAGGGAGAGGACGTGACAAGTTACCTCACCAGACTCAGACTTGTCAAGGATGAGTTGGCTGCTGTTGGAGATAATCTAGGTGATGACGAGCTAGTGCGGATAGCCCTAAATGGGTTTACTAAGCAGTGGGATGTCTTTGTTCAAGTTATTAATGGACTAGACACCTTGCCGAGTTGGGATCGACTTTGGAGTGACTTCACTCAGGAGGAGCTTAGACTAAGTCTTATCAGTGGTACCAGCAGCAAGAGTCAGAAAAGTGAAGCAGAACAGGAGAACGTTGCCCTTGCAGGAAAAGGGAAAGCAAAGAAGGGGTCTAGTAAAGGATCAAATCCACAAGGTGAGAAGAAGAAGAAGGACCTATCTAAAGTCAAGTGCTATGGCTGTCACGAGTTTGGCCACTATGTTAGCGATTGCCCGCAAAGGAAGAAAGGCAAGAAGCAGACAGCAGCTTCAGCAAGTGCAGATGAGCTCTCTAGTAGAATGGAGGATGAGTTCGCTCTCATAGCTTGTATGGCTAGCTCAACCTCACAGGGTGTTTGGTATATCGATAGTGGGGCGTCATTTCATATGACAGGAGTTAGAGAGTACTTCTCCAGCTATAAGGAGGAGGACATCAGAATGCAGATTTCTATGGGGAACATGTCCAAGCTCAATCCAGTTGGGAAAGGGACTGTTCTATTTCAGAGGGAGAATGGTAAGTGGATTCCCATTCATGATGTGTTGCATGTGTCAGGCTTAGGTATGAATTTGATTTCCATATCTGTCCTTCAGGATAAAGGTTACAATGTACTCTTTAGAGGGGCAAGTGTGTTAATTAAGCACAAGGATTGGAAATCACCCATAGCTATTGGAGTTAAGAGCGGCCGGCTTTACAGGTTGCAGTTTGATACTCATACAATCGATGAGCAACAAGAATTTAGAGATCATGAGAGCTATACATAGGGAGATGTACTATGATACATCATGGAGCACTTAAATTGCTCGCGAGGACAAAGGACAAAGTTCCTCGAGGGTGAGTTACCAGCATGATGATGTATGTAAGGGATGTGTTAGAAGTTTATAAAGCAACTTTCAAAGAAAGAGGACACCTTAGATCCAAGGGTGTTGATTCAGTACATTCGCTGCATTATATGTGGACTCATCGTCGACGGTCTCTCGAGGATATGAGTACTTTGTTACTTTATTGATGATTTCCAGTGAAGACCTCGATATACTTTGAAGACCAAGGATGAGGTTTTCACGCCCAAGAAATTCAAAGCTTCAGGAAGAATTCACGTGAGGAAGATAAAGGTTCTTCACCGACAATGGAGGCGAGTACAAAAGGAAAGAGTTCCAGGAGTTCTGTACCAAGGAAGGAATCAAGAGAGAGTGGACTGTTCCTTACAACCCACAACAGAATGGGGTTGCTGAGAGGAAGAATCGGTCTATATCAGAGGCGGCAAGGGCTATGTTGTATGACCAGGATATGCCACGTTACTTATATGCAGGCATGCGATTAAAGGTACAAAACGTGGTTCCACATACAGCATTAGCAAGATGACACCGTAGGAGAGGCGTTTCGTGGAAGTTATTTACGTCACCCACTTCAAAGATATCAAGTTTGGCGTATTGTCTCATTCCAGGTGCGACACGTTCCAAGTTAGATCAAACCGCAGAGAAGGGGTACTTTGTGGGGTACAGTGAAACCTCAAAGGCATATCGGATATTTATTCCAGGGACCAAGAGGACTATAGTTAGGCATGATGTCAAGTTCATGGAGGACAAGGCATTTAGGAGGTCCAGAGATTTGCCAGCAGATGATCAGAGTGAGCAGCTAGTGGAAGCTCCAAGGATCATTCAACCAGATCAAGGACAGCGAAGCTCGAGTACAGTTACTAGTACATGCACAAGCTCAGGTGATGAGAATTCGCAGAGTATGGAGCAGCAGATGCAGCAGATCCAAGAGATGCATCAGGGTGATATGGAGGTTGATACTTCATCCTCTACAGTTGGTAGCAAGAACCAACAGTCACAAAGGGATACTCAGGAGTTTGTGGGAGCTCCTAGGATGAGTAGTAGACAACGGAGACAACCAGCCAGGTATGATGACTATATGGCATTAGTTAGTTAGTTGGTAGATAGTGAACCTTCTAGCTATCAAGAGGCTGCACAGCAGCAAGTGTGGCAAGATGCAATGGTTGAGGAGTATACCTCAATAGTGCAGAACGATGTGTGGGAGGTTGTGCCTAGACCGACAGATAGGGCAGTGGTTGGATCACGCTGGATCTATAAGATCAAGCACGGTGCAGATGGTAGCATCGAGAAATACAAGGCAAGGTTTGTGGCCAAAGGGTTCTCTCAGAAGGGAATTGACTATGAGGAGACATTTCACCTCAAAGGCCGTGTGCATACTTATACTTGTGTCGCATCTCTTTGCAGCACAATGGGATGGCGTGACCATCGATGGATGTGAAGACGATGTTTCTTAATGGTGAATTGAAAGAGGAGGCATACATAGAACAACCAGAGGGCTTTGTGGCACACAACAGTACAACTCACGTGTGCAGATTGAAGAGAGCTTTGTACGGACTCAAGCAGGCTCCCACGGCGTGGTATGAGCGCATTGATAAATACTTGCAGGGAATGGGCTTCGTGAAGAGTGAAGCGGATGCTAACCTCTACTACTTGGTGGTTGGGGGTGAGGTTCTCATTCTTGTTCTTTATGTGGACGACTTGTTTTTAACAGGTTCACTAGGGCTCATAAAGGAAAGCAAGAGGGACCGTAGCCAGAAATTGGTATGAAGGATTTGGGGCCATGCATCACTTTCAGGCATGGAGGCATGGCGTGACGATGGAGAGATTTTCCTTGGACAAGGGAACAAGATCGAATCTTGAGGAGGTCTTAGATGGAGGATTGCGAGCCACGTTCACTCCTATGATCACTTAATTGAAGAAGGTAGAGACATCCAGAGGGAGGATGGTATTCCCAATCTATATAGACAGCTGATTGTCTCCTCATGTATTTGGTCAACACCTCCAAAATGCATATATCCTTTATGCGAACCTCTTAGTCACCATGGTGGAGCCTAAGAGAGTGCATTGACGGCAGCAGCATGTGTTGCAAGATTTGCTGGTACAATCTATATGGAATCAAATATACCGAGGTGATGGTATCAGTTGATAGGCTATGACCGACCAGATTACAAAAGCAAAGATAACGTATGTGAAAAGCACTTCAGTGGTGTTGCTTTTAGCTTGGATCGAGTTGTCTCTGGTACAAACAGTAGGCTGTAAGTCTCATATTTTTGAGCTCTACAGGCGTATACAGAAGTGCCCAGCGCATGGCGACGCGGTGAGTGACAGGTTTGCTGTCGGTGGCCTTGTTTGGTCGAGGGTTGAGACTTACTGCGATTAATCGCTGACAATCGAGTTGCATCGTTGTCTCCAGAGAATCCGCTGTTTCATGATAGGTCTAAGCAGACATCGATATCATTTCATCGAGATTGTGTACGCCAAGGGATTGTTCAAATGGCAGAGTACTCACGATCGAAGAAAGGCATTTTGACCAAGCATTGTAGTTACAAATTCATCTCTCTCTAGATAAGTCAGGCTCATGCGAACACCTTCCTCAGCTAAGAGGGAGTGTTAATTTGTGTAGCTTGGATCAGGTTCCATTGTCTAGAAGTGTCATTTAATTATTTAATTATTTTCTAGAAACCTCCAGAAAAGGGCTGAGTTGTCTAGATACTTATGTAATTAAATAAATTGATTCTCCTAGAGACTTCTAGAATCCAGTTAGTTAGGGTTTTTAGAGTCTATTTAATCTTAGCCATTGATTGAGATTAAATCATGGCCATTGGTTTTCCAATGAGAAAAGTATAAAAAGGGATCAATGGGCAATTGGAGAATACAACAACAACAACAAGTAGACTTGCAGTGATAGCAAGTAGATTTGTATGGAGAGCAAATAGTCTTGGTGTTGTTAGCAAGGGCGCTAGATAGTTAGATAGCAAACAAATCAAACAGAGAAATTGAGGGAAGAATTTCCAGAGAAGAATATTGCCGGAGCTTTGCCAGTAAGAGGCAAGTAGTTTATGTATCTCTTAATTTGTTGAAGTTTAATAGTATTCCTCATCTACAGTAGTGGTTTTCCTTTCGGGGTTTTTCCACGGACAATTTGTCCAAAAATATTGTGTTAATTATTGTGAATGTTTTCTTATCTATTCTTGTGAGTTTTATTGGTGAAGTTGCAGTTGTGTTATTTTTCGATATTTGCTGAGAATTAATTTTTCAGAGTCAAATAATCTATGTATTAGATAGGATATTAATAATCAGTAACTGCAATAGAATTTTCAATAGATCAAACTCAAATCCCTTTGGATTTGAGTCACGTGGATGTGGATCCTATTTAAGCTGAACCACTTAAAAGCAAGCTGGTCCAGGGAAATATTCTCCTCCATCTGCATATCTTCCTGCTTCAAGGAAATATGACAGAAGGTAAGTTATCAAACAAGAAATCTTTCAAGATTGGAAAACTGTAAAAAGGAAAAGAGAAAAGCATACCTTCGTGAGGCTTGTGGAATGCTGAATCTTTTGCCGACACGGAACTTTGGTGTACATTCTTTTTGATTCTCTCTTAGAGGTTGAAGCACCATTCAGGTTACTTGTCTCTGCTGCTTCTGTATTCATAACACACCAAATTAAACTGCAGATTGGCAGAGCCTTGGCTCTCATGTTAGCTCCTTGCTCACCACATTTTACCACCATATGACCGTGCTCTACCTGCATTTTACACCCTTTCGGAATAAACGCAGGAATCTACAACAAATCTCTTATTTATTGGCACTAGTTATACACGTCCGAGCCTGTTATTTATTGGCACTGGCTATACACGTCCGAGGCTGTCGTAACTGACTTGTCAGAGGAAAGCTGTATGACACGTCTTCCTTTGCTATATAATTTAATTTTGGAAATGAGCATCGATACCGTTGGTGAAATGTTTATGACACGTCTCCCTTTTCTATATTATTATTAAATATTAATTTACCGAAATGTTTATGATACAGTTTGGTCTGGCTTTGAAATTACGAACAAATATTTTGTTTTATCAGACTCGTCAATTTGTTTTTATGTTAACTAGTAACGTTATAGTTACAGGGCTGGGAGGATGACAGTTGTTAAGGCAGAACTCAATAAGTAAATGAGCTTTTAGTTTTCAAACTTTGTTAGTGTTCTAGTTTATTATAGCTGCTATTTTTATTTTAGGTTAATAATAGCATTGCATTATATAAAGTTGGATTATGATTATGGTAAAATTAATTTTAGTAATTTTGTTGGGATGAAGTAATTTTTTATTTGGATATATCTTAAAAATTAAGTTTAATGTGATTAATTTTGTTGTAAAGGATTTAAGTAGGTCCTAACTTTTTAGTCTTATACATATGAGGATGAATGGTGTAACTTAAAAAAGTGTAATTTTAAGTTAGAATGGAGTGAATTCCTTTTACTATTATATATGCTGTGACATCCTTAATTTTATTTTATTCTCCACATTTGTGTATTGGATGAATAAAAAACCTACTTCATTTTTAATATGTGAACACAATTTAATTCTAGTCACCATCTTATGCTTTAGAAAAATAAAGACATTATTTTATTCTTATGATATAACTGCTATTGTTTTTGTAGGTTAGAATCCATATTATGATGTAATTGGGTGGAGTGAGTTAGTTTTAGTATTATATATATTAGATATGTTCTGACATAAATGAAGTGAGTGATGTTTGATGATTGAAATGTATGCTTTGATTTCATTTAGATGATTTATTTGCTTAGAGTATATGTCCAATATATATATTCAAATAAATTAGAATGAATGTATATCAAAATATATATTGCAATTAAATTAGTTTATTTGTTGAAAAACAAACAACCTTACTTTTATTAGAAAACTTCACTACCAACAATTCACTGCTAGAAAATTCATTGCCATGAAAAATTCACCGCAGGTAAAATTCACCACGAGGAATTAATTTTTTTAATATGTTAGTGTATAGTTTTAATCATACACTTAGGCTTAGGCTTCGTAAGCTTCTTAGTCATCTTTCTTAATTTAAGGGGAAGCAATTTGCCACTAATCCACCTTTGAGGAGTCCTACCCTCATTTATGGTTGCTCATACCTTTCCTATTTATGTATAGCTTTTTCATATAACTTATAAGCTGGGTTTTGCAAATTGGTGTTAATTAAGCTTGATCAATCTTCTTTGTGATGGTGGTTTTCACAATATATATTTCAAAAACTTTGAGATTAATTTTTCGTGGTGGTGAATTTCTTCTGGTGAATTTTACTTCAGGTGAATTTTTTCATGTCAGTGAGTGAATTTTCTGTGAGTGAATTGCACATGGTGAATTTTCCTACAACCAATTCTTACATGTGAACATAATTAATATTAATTACCATAATATGCATTGGAATAATAAAGAAATGATTTTACTCTAATGATATAATTGCTAGTTATTTTGTAAGTTAAAGAAATTATTTTACTCTTCTTATATAGCTACTAGTTATATTATGGGTTAAAATGCATGTTTTGATATAATTGGATGAAGTGATTTCCTTTTACTCCTACATAGGTGAGGATATGTTGTGATGCAAATGGAGTGAGTGTCATTTCATGATTGAAATGTATATTTTTGTTTTGTTGGGATGAATGAATTTCTTTGGTTACATTATATGTCCAAATATTTATTGTGAACAAATTGGAATAACTATATATTCAAATATATATTATAACTAAATTACATTATTGAAGACACACAATCTTACTATTATTTCTCATGTAGTGTATTACACGAATTAAAAACCTTGCTTAAGTTCTTACACATAAACATAATTTAATTCTAGTTACCATATTAAGCATTGGAATATTAAAGAAATTATATTAGTCTTATAATCACTTTTTTTTTCTAAAACACAACGCCCTCTACACTATTTTTATTAATTGATCTTTCTTGCTCCAATAAAAAACAAAGTGATCTAGTACATTGATAAAATGATAAGGAACAACAAAAAGAACAAACCTATAAAATATTTGATTGAAGAATTAAGGACTAAATGTGGAAAATATTACATTTTCATTTTATTATGAATATAATGAGTTCAATAAAATAGAGTTTTTCATTAGAGAGGGAAACATTCTATAGTGGTAGCAATAAGTTTCATGTATGGACAATTGATGAATCTTAAATGGTGTGACTATGGAAAAGGTAGTTAAGAGCATAGATTTCTAAATAATGACATTTAATTATTTAGTACATCTCTTTACTACTTTAAATTTTATTTATAATTATTAATATGTAGAAATATAACTATTAGTATAAAAAAAAATCAAGACAAAATTTGTAAGCATATTTGATTTAAAAAGATTGATGATAATAACCAACATGACTATTAAATATATTTTTTCTTTTAAAATTAAAAGTTATAATTTGAGCCAATCTTCCTTGTTATTCTTCCTATTCATTATTGCTTTATTTCTATTGCTTGTAGTCAAACTTGTAGATTACTAATGTTTTGGAGAGCTCGTGATAGGAGTTGCCTCTCTCCTATAAATTCCCCATCTCTATAGCTTTATATTGTCTCTTGCTTAACTAAATATAATGGAAATGGGTAGTGTGGATTGTGATGAAGGGGTGGAGCATTCAATGAGTAAAGGTCTAGGGTTAGACTTTAATGGCGTCCATGCTTCTCCTTCTCTTCTAAAGTTAGATGTGTTACCACAGGCCCCTATGCATCATACTTCCACTTCTTTGGTTTCTTTGTCAAGGGCCCAAAATTTAGCAAGTATATAGATTTAAGTCCAATGACCAGATTAATTTGACTTTTTTTTTTTTTTGATTCACCTTATTCTAAAAGAATTTTTGTACCTATAGATGAAGCATTCGAAATGTGTAGCCCAAATAGGCTTGACCTCAACAAATCACATTCTGAGAGTTGCAACCCTAATGGAAAGGATTGTTGAGGATTAGAAATGAACAAGAGGACCATGTTGTTGAAAGAAGGCACAAAATGCCAGCAAAAAAATCTTCTTATTTAGAAGAAAGCTTCAAAAAGAACCCTAAAATTCAATATGTATGTGTACTTTTTGTTGGGATTAAGGTGTCTCAACCTTAGAGTCTGAACATGTTGAATTATATTTTAATTAATTGTTGCATAATTATTTTTATCCTAAATTATTAACTTCCTATGTTGTCATTCATCATTGTGGGACCTCTTTGTGAGGTGGCATCCTACATGGCAGGTGATGAGATGGCATAATCCTTAGTTTTTAGGAAGTTGGATCTCACTTGGAAGATACTATTTTTTGGGGGAGATGTTGACATATATTTCCATTTTGGAGTGGAAATTGATTTGGAAATTTCATTTGTTAACTAAAGAGTCTTTGTTTGCAAATTATATTATGGATTGGAGTTGTATTTTAGTAGCTGGAATTTGTGGTGGAGTTCATGTTTGTTAAGTGGTGTGAGGTAAAGAAAGCACCTATTCTAGGTTATTGTAGTTTATATGTTGAACTTACATTGTATTTGGCAAGATGATTGTTATAGATGAGATAGGTGTTGTTGCTTTTGGAAGTTGCTATGTGCAATGTTTCATTGATTAGAAAGTTGTTTTTTGACACAACTTACCTCTTGGGCTTTGAAATTGGTTTTGGAAACCATGGGAGCCTTCCTTTTCATGTTGAGCTCTATTTATATGTTGGTGCCTTAGCACATTTTATGAGACAGGTTGAAGATTTTTTAGAGATGCTGTTATGCTGCCAAAATTATTCTAGAATCTTGTAATAGTGTGAAAACTCCTAAAGAGCATAGCTCTAAGATTGTATTGTAACTATTGTTTTTGTTGATTAATACAATTGAGCCAAGTGTTTGGAGTGTGGGTTTTTTCCTAAAAGGATTTTCCCATGTATCTGTTGTGTTATGATTTTATTCTATTTTGAATATTTGTTTATGTGTTTTTAGATGTGCATCTCAATAGATGTAAATGCTAATTGGTTTAGAATTTTTTCAACTCTCTCTTGATAGTTACAGTGTAGGAAACTGTTTCTGCCACCTATGTTTCCTTTTCAATTGGTATCAGAGCCTAGCTAACTTTGATTCTATTGTTGGTTTTGAAGGGTTTTTTGAGCTAATCTAAGATTCAATGGTAGTTTTGCAAAAGTGATTTTCTTGATATGTTGCTACAGAAAAAGATGGAAAGTGCATCTTGAAGGATTGAGATGGAGAATGATTATTTCAGTGAAGCATTGGTTGTAGCTTTGGCAATGCAAGCATCGAAAGATGTGTGGTTAATTGATTCTTGAGCATCTTTTCACATGACGTCACATAGAGATTGGTTCTCAAAATATGAAGAATATGATGGTGGAAAGGTGTATCTCATTGATGATTCTCATCTAAAGATAGTTGGCTGTGGAAGAGTTGGGATATAATTCTTGGATGGTAGAGTGAAGGGAATTGATGGTGTGTTACATATCCCGAGTTTGGTACGAAACCTACTTTTAGTGAGTAAATTGAATGATGAGGGTGTGCAAGTTGTCTTCTCAAGTGGAGAATGTAAGATGACTAGAGGAGCTATGGTTTTGGCTAGAGGAGTTTGGATAGGAACCCTGTTCAAGCTAGATGCATGAACGATATAGTGCAATAGTTCTTCTGACAAACCAAAGAAGAAATATTTGGATTCTTCATCCTCATCATCAGATTGAGTAGAAAAATCTGTAGTAGCTACATCTGAAGGTTGTGCATTTTGGGTACCTAAGGGTGCTCATTCCTTGGAAATGAAGCTTCCTGTAGAGAAGATGTTATGGCACCAAATACTTGGCCATATTGGTGATAAGGGTCTTAGAACTTTGAAATCTAAGAGCCTTGTAGAAGGCCTTGAAGATTGCAATCTCAAGTTTGAATTCTGTGAACATTGTATGTTTGGTAAACAAAACCATGTGCAATTTTTTAAAAGTTCTCATAAGTCTTCTGGGGTTTTGGACTATGTGCATTCTAATATTTTTTGTCTTGTGAATGTTCCTTCGTTAGGAAAATTTGTATATTTTGTTTCTTTCATAGATGATTATAGTAGAAGGACATTTATTTATTTTCTCAAAAGTAAATCTAAAGTATTCAGTTGGTTTAATGAGTTTAAAGCCTTGGTAGAAAATCAAACTGGTAGAAAGATAAAATGTTTAAGAACTAACAATGGTGGCGAGTTTTGTTCCACATAATTTAATAATTTTTCTAAAGAACATGGGATTGAAAGACATAAGACAACTCCATATACCCCTCAATAAAATGGAGTTGTAGAGAGGATGAGTAGGACGTTGATGGAGAGGCTAGGAGTATGTTGAGTGGTGTTGCCCTTGAGCAGAAGTTTTGGGCTGAAGTTGTTTCTAGTACATGTTATTTGGTAAACAAATCTCCTACATCAGCTCTTGTTGATGAGACACCTATGGAGGTGTGGTCAGGCAAGAAGCCTTCTTGAGACATCTTTGTGTGTTTGGTTGCAAGGCATATGCTCATGTGCCAAGGGAGAAAAGGTCAAAGTTGGAAAACAAGGTTGTCAAGTGTATCTTCATCAGATATGGTATTGGTGTGAAAGGGTACAAGCTTTGGGATCCAGTGGCCAAAAAGGTTCTCTATAGTTGAAGTGTTATCTTCAGACAGATGAAACCTTCTTTCTCTATTTTGTAGCCTACAGAAGAACAAAAGAAAGAAGATGTGGTTCAACTTCCTCTTGACTTTAAGAAAGTTGAACCTAAAGCCCAAAATTGACTTGATGATGAGGAGAACTTGAGAAGATCAAAAAGTTTTGAAGAAGAAGAACCTCAACCTTAGCCAGTGATGAGTTCTACACATGAGAAGCGACAACTAAATAGATATGGATATTCACTAGAGAGGTTTGGATATTCATTGTTGGATTCAAATTGTGTTTTTGCTTTGATTTCTAACACTAATGAGCCTAGGACTATTAGAGAGGATATGATTATGGATGATGTAGATTCTCGCTGAAATCCATGGATGAAGAAATGGTTGCATTAAAGAGAAACAATACTTGGGATTTGGTACCATTGTCTGAAGGACATAAACCCGTTTGTTGTAAATGGGTGTTCAAGAAGAAATTGGGTCCTAATGGTAGTTTTGAGAAGCATAAGGTACAGTTGGTCATAAAGGGGTATTCTCAGAAGGAGGGAATTGACTTTGGTGAGATTTTCTCTCTTGTAGCGAAGCTAACATCCATTCATTTTTTGTTATCACTTGTTATAGCATATGATTTAGAGATTGAACAGATGGATGTGAAGAAAACATTCCTTAATGGTGACTTGGAGGAAGACATTTACATGTCACAGCCAGAGTACTTCATGGTTAAAGGTAAAAGAAAATTGGTTTGCAAGTTGAAAAAGTCTTTGTATGGTCTTAAGCAATCTCCTAGAATGTGGTATTAGAAATTTGACACCTATGTGTTGAGTTTGGGATTGCAGAATCTAAATCTAACCATTGTGTGTATTTCAAAACTAAAAAATGGTCACATTCTCATTATTGCATTATATGTAGATGATATGTTATTTTTTTGGAATGGTAGTATGATTTTAGATTTGAAGTTCAAGTTGTCAGCACAGTTTGATATGGAAGATCTAGGTTCAACAAGGTATATTCTAGGGATGAAGATCAAAAGAGATAGAGCTAACAAAAAGATTTGGTTAAGCCAGAGAAAGTATGTGAATACGGTGTTGCATAGATTCAACATGTCATCTTCCAGATCCTTGGTAGTTCCTTTTTTGCATGGGACAAAGTTATCAGTTGAGGATTGTCTAAAATATCCTATTGAGATTTAGGACATGACTAGAGTATCGTATGTGACTGTGTTGTAGCAGCCTGGTGTATGCTATTGTCTGTACAAGGCCAGACATTTCCCAAGTAGTGGGATTCCTGAGTTAGTTTATGGCTACTCCTAGACGAGTGCATTAGGATGTAGTGAAGTGAGTGTTTAGATATTTGCAAGGTACTTCTGAGTATTCCTTATGTTTTCATGGTTATCCAAATGGACCTCAACATTCAATTTTTATTTGTGGGTTTGTGGATT
>VDFB02376087.1:0-29226 GCA_007258455.2 Sequoia sempervirens | reverse complement strand
TGGCATATGAATCAGTCACAGATGCGAAAGATAAATAAGCTATCTACTCTTGGAAGACACAGTTGGTTTTCAAGACGAAGCTAGAAGAGACTATGGCATCAGAGTTGGCTGAGAGTAGAGAGCACGTCACTAGTGCACTCCGGTATGTGAGAACTCTCGTGTCCCGCATATAGTGTCGGTATCAGATTGAGGGGTGGTGCGTATGTTGAGCTTGCTAACGTACAGTCAGAGCTCCAGGCACTCGTTCATAGTATTTTCAGTGGGGAGACCGTTGGCTGTAAGTTGGATCAGCTTACAATCATGTCAGCGCTGTGTGATGAAGCAACCAGGAGCAAAGGTGAACTTCAGTGTCAAATCACAGCTGGTGAGGACATGCTGCACAGACACAACATACTTCAGCAGAGTATCAATGCTCAAGACAGTGATGCAGTTAACAATCTCGTGGAGGGGTTGGTTGCTCGAGATCACGGCCAGTAGACTTCAGTTCCCACCTCTCAGGATAGACATTAAACACAGGAGTTACACTTGGCATTACCTTTTCAAGTTAACTCGCTGTCACATCTCATGCATGTCTATTTTGGGATTATCTATGTTCACTTGGAGTTGTATTTAGGGTTTACAATAACTGATGGTAGTATTCCAGTTAACTTTGCTTTCAATAAGGACGTGCATGCTTGCACATTGTCCATTTAGATTAATTGTACCGATTAACTGATGGTAGCTTTCCAGTTAACTATATAGTTTGTTTTATTAGGGTTTAGCAATAATCTTGCATGCATTGCAAGACTGTAGTTGACTCAAGGTGATTTTAGGGTTCCCTACACCTTTTGATGTCTATAAATAAGAGCTTTTGCTCATTTGTACATAACTTTTGCATTAGAGAGAAATATATGTTGTGCCTACCTTGCCTGTAATATTGCTCATTCTGTATCTGTTCATGAGTATTTATAGTGATAATGAATTGTTATGCCACTTGGGTTTCATGCAATTATTATGGTGAATGCTTGCCTTAGTTAGATATAGTGGCTAGTTCGATCGTAAATTGTATGTGTGTCTCGCCTATGCAATTTGTTGTCCTAGTTGGCTATCCTTTGTGTTTTGTATTCAATAAACTTATTCAGATTGAGCAGATAGTTGTGCCACCTTGCCTTCAAGTTGAGAATCTATACTCGGTTTATCGTATGATGTGTGTGAGTAATAAGCCTATTCAGACAAGCAGATAGTCGTGCCACCTTGCCTTCACATTGTGAGTCTGTACCCGGTTTATCGTCTAATAATCATTCCCACTCCGTTTCCTCATGCTCTGAATTCTTGAGGGAATTATATAGTTTAAGTTACTTAGTTTTGGGTTGTAGTTAAGTCTTGCGAAACCAGAAAATACTTAGCTGCAATGTTCGAAGTTTATTGCAAACCTTGTGCCTCTTACAGCTGAGACAAAAAGACGAGATATAGTTTAGTTTACTTTTCAAGCACTTTTGTCCGCGCAACGAGGGAGCTTCCCCTCCTAATTTGAAGAGCACTAATCACGTAGTGTGCATAGTTGTTTGTACCAACTTGCACTCCAGAGGTGTTAGTTGTTACACCAACATGCTTCAAACCATAAAGAGCCTTCGTCAATTTGCATACCTGATGGTCATTTCTTGCAACTTGAAAACCCCAATGTTGAGTCATGCACACTTCTTCCTTTAAGTCACCATTAAGGAAGGCACTCTTTACGTCCATTTAATGGACTTTCCAGCCAAATTGTGTTGCCATGGCTAGAACTAACCGAATTGTGCTCATCTTTGTTGTAGAAGCAAAGATTTCCTCCTAATCAATTCCTTCTCTTTGCAAGAATCCTTTAGCCACCAATCGTGCTTTGTAATTGACTTTGTACACCCATTTGCAACCAATGGGTTTATTCCTTGGTGGAAGATCTGAAAGAACCCAAGTCTCATTTTTCATAAGACTTTGATGTTCTATTTCCATGGCCTTTTCCCATTCAAGTTTACCTTTTTCCTCTACAAAAACTTGGGGTTCATAAACACCCTGAATGTTAACCATAAGAGCAAAGTTAACTATGTTTTGCTTGCTCTTGCCTCTAGATGATCAATCCTCTATCATTTCATCATCCCGAACATCACCAATGAGCTTTTCCCACCACTTAGGTCTCTTTGTAGAACCCTCTCCATCCAAATCAACATGGTCATCATGACTTGGGCTGCCTGGTACCATAGTTGGAAAACTCAACTAGGCAAAAAACTTTCCAAGCCCAAAATTGATGAGTCAACAAAATCTCAGAGAAAACTTGGCAAAAAACTCGACAAAAATTGACTATTTTTTCAAATTTTTTTTGTGTTTTGCATTTTTTAATGTATCTGGCAAGTTTTCCACAAAAACTTGCAAGTTTTTGGAGAGTACTCGGCGAGTTTTTGTGAAAAACTTGTCAAAAAAAACTCTGCGAGTTAAATTCAAAAAACCTCATTTGGAAAAAAAAAACTCGCGAGTTCTCTTAGACTCGCCAAAAACTCGGCGAGTCTGCCAACTTTGCCTAGTACTATATCATCTGGATGTTGATCTAGGTTTTCTTGAAGAAAACCATCTAGTATTGGTACTGTACTTGTCTAGGAGATTCCACATTTTCAAAAGTACAAAGTTGCCCCCTTTAGATGTAGCTAATAGAAGCTTGACACCTAAGTCTTTAGCCTTCAAAGGTTGATCTAGAGAACTCTTGATGTCAAAAGAGTGCTAAAAAGGCCCAACTTCTTCATCAATCACCACATCCTTGTTGAATGTCAAACGATTAGTGTCCACATCAATCAGCTTGTAGGCTTTATGATTGTCACCATATCCTGTGATCATCAACTTTTGACTCTTGGAGTCAAGTTTGGTTCTCTTGGCATTTGGAATCCAAATGTATGCAATAGAACCAAAAACCTTAAAGTGGTTGATTCTTGGTTTCCTCCTAGATCATGCTTCCTCTAGGGTCTTCTCCTTCACGGCCCATGTCAAAGACCTATGGAGAAGATACACTGCAATATAAACTGCCTTCGCCCAAAACTTCTTGGGAACACTTTGGTTCTCCAACATGCATTGAGCCATCTTCATAATAGTATGGTTCCTCCTCTCAACTACACCATTCTATTGTGGGGTATAGGGTGTTGTGAATTGATGTTTAATACCATGTTTAGCACAAAAGCTAGTGAATTCGTTGGAACAAAATTCACCCCCAAAATTCTCCCTCATTATCAAACCTAGGAGTTATGATTGCACATCCAGACTCTTTCTCTACTAAGGACTTAACCTTCTAAAATTCTTTAAACAATTATGATTTTGTTTTAGGAAAAACACCCACATTTTCCTACAGTAATCATCTACAAACAAGAACCAGTTGAACCAGTTGAAGGATCCTTTGTGCTCTCCAAGCCTCTCCTTCTAAAAATGGATTTTTGTGTGGCTTCCCTGCTTGGCAAGCTTCGCAAACACCCTATATTTGTTGGATTTTAGGTAAACCTTCTACCATATTCTTTCGAGCCAATCGAGAGAGATAAGAAAGGTTGAGACCCCCATAACACTGATGCCAACGAGTACTGATACCAATAAACTCTTGGTTGCCAATGCACGTTCTTGAACCTCTCTAGTATCAACAAGTCAATACAAACCATGATCCTCTATGCCAAGTGTGATGGTTTTCTTGAACTCCTTGTCAACAATATGGCACTTGTGTGTGCTGAAAATGACATCCAACTTGGGAAAGGGGTGCGTAATTTGACTCAGTGAGAGCAAATTGAGTTCCATGCCTAAAACATAATAAACGTTGAGGAAAATAAGAGTTTTCCCTCCAGAGTTTATTTGAACAATGCCTTTGTTGACAACTATATACTCCTCACCACTCTCAAAGATGACTAAATTAGAGCAATCCTTGTACTCTTTGAACCAATCCTTCTTGTGTGTAAATTGTCAAGACACTCCAAAATCAATATACCACGCAAAAGACTTGGAGTGATTTGCTGGTCATTTGGCCATGAAAGTAAAGAAGGTTGACTCCTTGTGCTCATAATGCTCATAATGCTCTGCAACATGAGCCTTTTGTTGAGACCTTCCCTAGTTGGATTTCGGAACAACCAACCTCTTTCTACAATGCTTCTTCAAGTGACCAAGTTTACCACAATAATGACATGTGATAGTCTTTAGATTCTGATGAGCACAAGGTTATACTGAAAGAGAGGGGGGGGGGGGCGAGGGGGTGAATCAGTATAATACAAACTTTTACCAATTTTAACTTAACTAATCATAACAATAATAACCATGTAAGAATTTGACAATTAAGAACACGAACACCAAGATTTATGTGGAAACCCTTACAGTAGAAAACCAAGGAAAAATATTGTTTTTATATTAATCTTTTCTACAAACTTTGTAGGCACGAACCCCTCATTCACTTTGTGAGCACCAACCCCTCATTCAATTTGTGAGCACCAACCCACTAGAGGCACCAACCCCCACAATTGAATTCATAGGCGCCAACCTACTAAAGATACCAATCCCTACACTTGAGAACCTACTCGGTAAGAGACTCCAATCTCTTCTTCTTGGAGACACCAACCCCCAATACAAGTTTCCGCCCTTGAATGTTGCTTCTCTAACGGATGATGGACAATTACAATGTCCTTCACAAAATATGTCTTCTTCAATAGATGATTAGCTCTTTCTATGTCTTCATAAAATCTTCTTCTTATTCACTCTATAATTGCCTTCTTAAATTAATCATAACAAGTATGCTTACATATGTTTGGATGATATATTTTAATGCATATTCTCCCCTTATATTCTCATGATAATTCTGCTCCAAAATCTTCTTTTAATCTAGCATGAAACCCCCTTCACAAATCTTTTTAAGTCTGCATATACATACTCATTCATATGCTCATAACTTCTTCATGAACCTGCTCATAAGCCCTTCAAAAATCTACTATAAGACTGCTCATAAATCTGTTGTAATTTTGCACATATTCCTTCATAAACTTGCTCTAAATCCCTTCACAAATCTGCTCCAAATTCCTTTATAAATCTGAATATATTTCCTTTACCACTTTACATATATTCTCTTCTTAAATCTTCACATGAGATTGCTGGTGTATATCTGATTTATCTATTTGTTTTTAACACACAGTTGCTAGTGTTTTGGATATATTGTTTGTTCTCCACACCACATTTTCCACCATAATTCTATTTGTTTTTAACACACAGTTGCTGGTGTTTTGGATATATTGTTTGTTCTCCACACCACATTTTCCACCATAATTCACAATACTTTTTATAGACTCATCAAAAGAGGCAATTGATGAAGAGACAACCTTTCAAAGGTTATGTCTTTTAATATAATCATAATTTTCTCTATTAAGAACAGATTGCACCCTTTCTTGTTATTACTTTACTAATTGCTATTCTCATAATCTTAATAAAACCAATGTCTTTATTCAAACTAGTTTTCTCTTGTAATTGCTGCTTCTAATCCACTTTAATTGCTGTGTATTAATCATGTTAATTGATGCTCATAGCTCCATGGGAGTTTTTTATAATCGCTACTCATTAAGACAAATTTATCACTGCTCTTTAATTTTATTTATCGCTGCCTTTGACATATGCCTTGGCCATTAGAATAAGACAAATTTCTTCACCTTTTTTAATAAGACAAATTTTGTCTTATATGCCTTATATTGTTGACTTTCTTTTGTTCGCTGTATTATTAGTCTCATAAGTAATTGTTGCATATTAACAAAGGTAAGTGCTGCTTTAAATAGATGACAATCGCTTGTTCTTTATAAGTTTATTCATAGCTGCCCATATGAATATTATTTGCTCATCTTTAATTTTTTATTCTTTAAGCATAATACACATTGACCATTCAACTTAAATTATGTATAACATTAATTATCCTTGATGAGCACTTCCCTTAATATAATTGTTAATCTTCTTGCTGCTTTCTGTTGATCATTTCATTCATTAATATATTGCTGCACATTCATAACCACTGCTGTATGATAATGGATGCCTTTAAACTTATTCATTGATCCACTTATATAAACCGCTGCTTATAGAATAAACTATCACCACTGCTTTCTAATCAATCTTTGTTTATTAAACATTAATCACTATTCTTAACATATATTAATTGCTAAGTAATTGGTAAGGGCTTCATCAGATTCATCACTTGGTTTCATTTCCTTGGAACCATCTTGAAGCTATCAGCAACTTTTCTAATTGCATATTGATCCAATCATATCTCTTTGTATGCAAAACTCTTTTGACATTAATGAAAACATCAATTCAACAATCTCGCTCATACATTTGACATCAATGACAATTTCTGATTTTCTATATACCCTTCACATCAATGACAACTTTCCAACAGATTCTTTGAAGTATCATTAGAATTGCTTTGACCTTTCTTTTGAGGCCACTTGCCTTTGCCCTTGCCCTTGGCTGCAAAGGCTAATTCTACACTTGGTGAATCAGTGTTGCTACCAAATTGCTTCTTCCATCTGTCCTACGTCAAGAGTTTGTTGCACAAATTGTTGAACTTCAGGTCAACATTGGTAGAGGTGATGTTAAGTGTTATTATGAAATGCTCATATGTACTTGGTAACCACAATATCTTCTTCCATCTTTTGACCTATGGCTTCTAGTTGATTGCAAATGTCTTTGATCTTCATCAAATGATCATGCAAAGACATTTTCACATCCATCATGATGGAGAAAGGCATATTCTTCAGGAAGAAGGCCCCGCCTTTATTTGACGTCTCGTGTAGATCTTGCAAGTGCGTTCAAATCTTCGTAGAGGTTTTCCCTAATGGAACCTCCGAAAACATTTCATCTGTTATAGAAAATTTAATGAGCATAATAGCTTCACGATTATGCTCATCAAATTTGTCCTGGTCTTTACCCACAACTGTTGGATGAGAGTATGTACCAAGGACAATCTAATCAAGGCACCTGTATTTAAAAATAGTGAGCATCCATTATTTCCAAGTGTTATGATTTTTGCCAGTGAACCTTTGGCTGTCTTCTAACATAATGTTGGTCAATGAAGCCATCCCACTCGCAATTCAAAATCATTGAAAACGGAGAAACTTACTGTTGTTAGGGAAAGCATTAAGATTTTGAAGAGCACACAAGAAATACTGAGGGGGGGGTGAGGAGGGTTGGAGGAGGGGGTGAATCAGTATTTCAGACTTTTAAAAACTTTAAACCTCATAAACCATATAAATCAGAAATCAGATCATTGAAAGCAACATAAAGCACCATGAACAAGATGAACACTGTTTTTCACACGGAAAACCCTTTCGGGTAAAAAACCACAACAAGATATTTCTTTTATTATCAATAATGGGCACCAACCCAAATTACATAGATGAGCACCAACCCACTGAGAGCACCAACTCTCTTTCGAAGCACCAACTCCGAAAACAACGAAGCACCAACTCCAGACTTCGAAAACCAATCTGCAAAGCACACCCTCTTGGAAGAAACTTCAACACCTCAGAAATTACCATTGATCCTTTTAGCAACAAATGAAAGATCTGCAAACATTCTTAACTTTGCAAAACTAATTTCAAAACCAATATATCTGTGATGTCCCCACTCTAGTCAATTCTTAGGAGCTTGTTGAGTTAGCTTATGTCTTGGACCCTTGTAGGCTAACAGGGTCTCGTTAGAGGGTCAGTGGCCATTTTTGGTGAGTTGACATTCTCACCCCTTCAGCTTCAGTATGGGAATCAGCATGAGCATTTGGTATTCAGTGTTCGCCAACTTCTAACGGCATGAAAATATATGGAGTTTGGAGGGAGTTATGAATATTTAAGTGATTTAAGTTAATTATTTAACTTAACGCTTTATTATAAAGTCAAATTGACTTTATAAATATTATATCACTTAAATATATCATAAAGTGATTTAAAATTAAATCACTTAAGTATAAAGTGTGCTCAACTTGGGAAAAGCAATTATTTAATTGCTTAACTATTGAAAAGTTATTAAATACATTTTAATGTATTTTATTTGAGAGCCAAGTCGTGCTTTCTTGAAACTCGTGCCTTTTGAGGATATAAGGCATTTTTGGCAAATCAAACTCATTCATGATTATTTGACTTTGCCATTTTATTTCTCTATGCTATTCTCTGAGACAAGGGTTTGAGCATTTCTGCCATTGGAGAACGAGATTCTCTTCAGTGTTGAGCATTTTTGAGACTGTGAGAGACCAGTTGAATTAGTGCATCTGTGAGGGCTTCATTCAGAGGTTCTACTGAGCTTTATCAGAGTTTCCTGTTGAGTTTTTACTAGTTTACAATAAGTAGGAGGGTTTTTACACCAGAGACGTCTTCTTCAGCCATTTTGCAGCTTTCAGCGATTGCTCTTCAGCTTCTTTCTTGGGTCGTACCATTTTCCTTGGGAAAAGTGTCTTTTGGAGCTAGGCGTATGAAGTAGCTTGCAAAAATGCCTTTCATTTGGCTTCTGATTGAGTTCCATTCTTGGCATCTACCCTTCTCAGCTGTTTGTATCCAGTTTTTGTTGGGGAGAAGTCAGATCTGTAGGCCAGGCGTCCCATTTGGTCAGTTTTCACCATTTTTGGCTGGCACACTTGGATATTTTCTTATATAAATAATTTGGAGACTATCAGGTATGACTATCATATGAAATCTCTTTGTTGTGATTGTTTAATACTTCCTGCATTTACATATTATCAATATTAGCTCAGATTTGTGTTTTATAAGCATTTATATGTTGTACGCCCCTTCTCTTCTGTCTAGAAACCTTCTCTAAAAAACTAAAAAAACACAAGAAGATAATCAAAATACTACAGGGGTTTGGTTGGAGCCAGTTGGGCTCATCACACTGTCCAATACTTCAAAATTTTCAATCTCACATACAGAAAACAAGAAGGAATAACTCAGCTTAGAAAATAAACTTCTTCACAAGCACCCCATATTTTCTAAACAAGGAATAATTACTGAGTCTAGAATCAGACAGAAGCACACTCAGATCTGAAAATAGCTTCACACAGTCCGATATACATACAACTTCCAGCAAATGCATTGATCCATATTTCCAAGTCAAAACGCCCTCTTTTTGAAAAAGGAGAGACATACAATTCATGTGAACATTCATATAAAATGCAGACAACTTTTCTCATATCAACTTAATTTCCCCGTCCTTCACCTTGCATAGAAACAGATGCAATAAACTCCACAAACACTCTATCTCAAACTTACTGTAAATTCTCCATGCCTCACGGTCTAATCAAAGTGCAGTCATCATATATCATCACGACGTCTCCTTACACAGCATGAACTCATCCCATAAACTCCTACGCACTAAACAAAATCACATATCATTCATGCACAGGTCCATACTAAAGATGTAGCAGCAGCAATCTCAAAAGCACCTCTTTGAATAAACCGTTATTGAAGATTTTGATAACACCTTCGAATATTTTTTACAGCATCCTTAAAACTCTATCATTATCCTATCCGCTTTCAATACAGCATGCAACAACTTCACACCATTATGCTGCTATCACAACATTAAATTAGCTGAAGCCATTTTAAAAAGCATACAATATTTTAGCTGATAACAGACGAATCTTAAGCTGTCAAAAGGATTTAAAATAGCTGCCTTCAAAAATAGATGTCAGAGTAACATTAGATACTGCAATAAATAAAATAGCTGCCCTCTCAACACAACTCAACAAACATTTAGGAAAAGAAATAGAAACTGTATTTCAGCCAAGAAAAATGAAATGCCCTTCAGAAAAGAGCCCATCTCTTAAATTTAGCCGCCTCATATCTATGAATAAACTCAAACTTAATTCTGAAGGAGCCGACATCAAGGGAAACATGCCAGCAAATTTTTAGCATTCACCAAGACGTTGAAAAGAACTCCACAAAAAGCATAAGAGCATGACTTCACAAATAGTGATGGCAACAAACAATACTCTCAACCCCCCAAGCATACACTCAGCCATAGTTGAAAAACTCGCCAAGCCCAAAAAACACAACTCAGCAAAAACTTGGCAACTAAAAAATTGCTTAAATTTCATTAAAAACATTTTTTTTTTTGCAAAATTCAATGATAAGATGCATCCAATGAGTCAATAAATGAGTACATAAAAGAAACAAGTTGAGTCTAGTTGTATTCGGATGATTGGAAAGCAAATTGGGTACAAAATGGCATCCTCATGTGGAATGCACTGATATTGATAGTCTGAAACAAAATGAAAATAGAAAATTGTTTTTGTAAAATTGAAAGTAAATACTTCATTAATATATTTTACAAATTTACATCTTCCTCTTCTCATGTCTAGTGAAAACTAGGGGAAGGTAGTACTAGACGATATTATAGACGAAGACTTGTAGGAAAACTTGGAAACTTGGACTTAGAGAGTACCTACCTAGAAAATCAAATGAAATGAAAATGTCTTTTAGTGGCTATGGGAGACCTTTTTTGGACGGGCAAGTTTTTCTTGCAGACTCGTCGATTTTTTGGCGAAAACTTGCCAAAAACTCGACAAGTTTTTCTCCTTTATTCGGCGAGCAATTTTGGAGAGTAAATGCGGGAAAAACTCACCATAAAAAAAAAATCGCCGATTACTTGGAGATTTTTTCAACTATGCACTCAACAAGTGTCTCAACTCCATTCTACATAAAAGCAGCCCCTTATCAACACAGCTATGCATTCAAACAAAGTCGACTCATTGATATTCAATCTTAGCCATTCAACGGATGGTTCCACGATTTTATTTCATGCTCAAACTACTCGTCTCTAATCTCCTAACTCAGCGTGCATACACCAAACACAAATACACAATATTACCAACTGCTTCATTCATCGAATAGTATTTTTTATTCCTCACAGCCACCAGACCATCATGAAGACTTCACCACCTCGCTCAACAGTAAGAGAGCACCTCTAGAAAAACAAGATCAACTCTGAACAAACCATTGATTCCACAAAAAAATTATCGGGCTCACACACGCATACACTTCAAATGTTGTTTTTTATACTCAAAATCTTCAAAACCGGATACCATACTCCCTTGCTGAAACAAATGAGATAACACACATACCCGCACAATGCACAAAACAATAAGAATCGCACTATATGAGGTATGCGAATACTCCTGAATTTTCATTTAAAGACGAATATTTGAAAAATCAAAACTACTCCACTTCTTATACACGAAAAGCACCATAAAATTGCTGCACAATTAAAATTTGAAGTCACCTCATAAAATTTTGACATCGTGCCAAAAATTCAAACTTAGACTCCATAAAAAAAAATGTCAAAGCATATAATAATTTCTTCAAACAGCCCATAAAATATTTCATGAAAACTCCTGGCAGAAATTAAAAGTTTGAAGCCATCAAGTAAATTTTGCCGCCCCAAAAACAATTAAAATAATCACTATCAATAACTCAAGCTGTCCATAGTGAATAGCCTACACGTTTGTTAGAAGGATTAAAACATATTCTATATTTTGAATATAGGCCGCCTTATAAACAGGGAAAACGAGAATACTGGAGTCATTACATATCCTGAAACCGTCCAAATAAGAGCCGCCTTTCTTAAATTTTTGAAGCTGTCACAATAAAGAATTTTGAAAGTGATATAATAAATCAAGCTAAAGATAAAACAATATTGCCACAACTTTAGCTGCCACACATAATTAAATTGTGCCAAAACAATAAGCCAAGGAGATAAAATTATAATCGTCCTCATAGGCGTTACAAATGCAAGACACATCCCTTTGAAAAGTCTAAAGTAGACTGGAACAAGGAACACATATGAATCGCTGTCATAAAAATCCAAACTCACTTAGCATAAAACTTGTTGACAAGAAGACAAGTAGGTTGTTGAAGCAAAGAGACAACCAGCTGAAGCAGACACCCAAGTAGCTCAAGTAGACACATACCCAACTCAACCACACACACAAGCAACCTAAACAGGCAATCAAGGAGCTCAAGCTGCTCAACCTGACATACAAGTAGCTGAAGCAGGCAAGTAAACAAACAGATAGCTCAAGCAAGTAGGTAGGCAGTTCAAGCACACAACCAAGCAGCTCGACCATCTTGACATCAATGACAAAACGCTCAATAGATTTTTGGGACAAAAATTGCAAAACCTAAGCAGCAAAGTTAAAAACCCATGATTTTATAAAAAATGACAAAAATTTGCAAAAACTCTAGGGAAAATCTGCAAAAAAATAGAGCCACGATTTTGTACAAAAATCACCAAAAAAGCGGAAAAATCATGATTTTTCTAAAAAATCATCAAAAACGGGTCTTCAAACCTTGTGCGATTTTTAGCAAAGAAAAACCCACTAATTTTGTAAAAAAAGCCACAAAATTTGCAAAAAATAGACCCACGAGTTTATTGATTTTTTTTGCCAAAACCCCTTGTACAAATCCGTAAAACTTCCTTCGGCACATTCTTTTGTCTTTTGTGTGCAATTCGTCATTGTCGTATTTTGTGGAATTCATGCACTCACCAAGCTCGAGAATATTCAAAACCCGAGCTCTGATAACATAAAATAATTAAAAACACAAAGAATGATTACCAAGATATTCGATAATAAATTAAGGAGCACAAGTCTCCTTATATAAGACTTTACAAAGATCTATTCATAAAGGGTAAGATCAACAACTTGTAAAGCAAAGGATAAAAACTTAACTGAAAGAATAAAAGAATATTCCTAAAGTTTGTCCTAACAACTTAATTGACCATTATAAACTAAATATTACAATATTACTCTAATAATTTGTTATTGTACTTGCATTTGCATTTGAGTGGTGGCATTCATTATCCATAGCTTCCTCCACTTTGGCTCTTGCATTATCAAGACATTCTTTTTTTGGTTTGGTATACAACCTTCTTTATTTGGGCTCGAGTGATTGTCAATACTATGTTGATGTTGGCCTTCTACTTTGTACATCTAGCATCTTCATGGTCTCTAGGTCCACACCATTTGCACAGTAATCCCTTTTGTTTTGATTTCTATGGTAAATCAGTCTCTTGTGAAATGTCTCCATTAATCACATAGCCGACATTGTATAATGGGACAACCTTTGGAGTGGTATTGTATTTGACTCCAACCTCCCCCTCTTGGATTTTGATAGCCACCAAAGATGCATTCATGTTATTCTCTTGCTTCAATAGAGTGGATTGCTCTCCTTGTGTGCTTCTATTCTTTAGATTGTATGAGCACTCTTTTATTGAATGACCCATAACCTAACAAATATCACAAAATATTTTCTTAGGACAATTAGCTTCGGTGTGACCCTCATGGTTGCAACTGGTACACCATAGTCCTTTTGACTTTGCTAAATTCTTTCTCAGCCTTCAATTCCTTCATCATTCGAGGCATGTCTCTCCTTAATGCTTGTATTATTCCTATTTCACTATCATTGCTTCCTTCGCAACCATCATTGTCATGTATTTGTCTTTTAGATTGTGAAGAAATCTTGTCCTCACTTTCTATATCCATTGCTTGATTATATGCTTCAGCTTATGATTGCGGTTGTACAACTTTCATTTTTTTCTTAATTATAGAATAAGGCCTTCAATGAATCATCTTTTCTTTAACTTGTTAACAAGTTCTTTTCCTAACTTTACAAATAATTCTTTGAGCCTTCAATTATAAGCTCTTACATTTTCATGCTTACCTTGTCGTGTGTTGTAAGTTTTTGTTAGGATTTCATTGTCATCTTGAAAGAATTTGAATTCTTCTTCAAAGGCCTTTTTTAATTTCTCCCATGTATGTTTGGAGGTTGGTTCAATCTCTATATACCAATCGTTAGCTACACCTCATAAAGTGGCTAGAAAAAACTATAGCCAATATGCTCCATTGTCTTGGCCATTTTTTGTCCAAATTGAGTCATAGGTCTTAGAGTGTTTTATGGGATCCTCTAATCCATTACTTTTAAACTTAGGTAGTTTTTGTCTTTCTACATTGGGGCTTGACATTGGAGTCAATAAGGTTTTGTTCTAATCCAAATCTAGTGCTTAGAACCTACTCATTAAGGATGTTTGATTTGAGCATTTTGATACTCCTCTAGCACTTTTGGCCACGTGAGAATCCTCTAATCTTCTTCCAACTTTAGTGTTTTGAACACTTGTTTCACCTTCAAGTTCTAATTTGTGCCCTCCAACCCTTAGCCTTGGAGTTTTTGGCTCGATTTCTTCTTCTATTAACAACTCTTCGTCTGTGAAGGAGTTCGTCTCCCAACAAAAACTTCCCTCATCTCAAGGAGGCTTTATAGATTCTTCATACTGAATTTGATCTACAAGATCAACCCACACTTCGTCTAGTAATGGAAGGTGTCTTGCTATTGCCACCCACTCTTCCTTTGTACGATTATTTGTGGTGATTTGAGTGTTTTGATATCTTTTCTTCCGACTTCAACTTTTGCTTCAAGACGGACTTCAGCTTCAAATTTGCACTATTGAAATTTCTTTGGTGACCTCTTGTAGTGTTCTTTACTCCCTTTGCTCTATAAGCCTCAAAGATCGTCTAATCTCTTGGTCGTGTGTAATGTCCCCTTCTCAGTCCTAAGCTTTTCAATGACTATTAGCCTATTTCCGGAGTCTCGTAGGCTATTCGAAGACGTTTCAGGGGATTCCAAGATTCTTGGAGGATTCTTGTCAGCATTTCAAGGGGTAATTGCAGAGGTTTGCCAAAGAGTTTTTTGGGTTTTCTGAGATCCTTGGTGGGCAGTATTTCTATTTTTAGCACTTACTATTTTTAGTAAGTCACAATTGCATCTCAATTTGGGCTAATTTGGCATTTGAACACACTTATTACTATTTTTAGCATTGTGCTATTTTTAGTAAGTGCTATTTTTGGCAATGGTCTTGGCAACAGTTCAATGTTGAGTTTCCAGTTCTCGCAGGGTGGCAATTTCAATTGTTGAGTTCGGTCATTTTTGGCAGTCCAGTGCTTCCACCATCCTTGAAGTTCAAAAAAGACAAATATTGCAACTTAAGTTATAAAGTTCAAAAAGGCCCTTGGACCCCCATGCCTAGCATTGGTAACTTAAGTTGTTTTTAAAAGGTGTTTTTGATCATGCTAAAGTGGACACCTAAGTTGGAGTTTTAAGTGAAATTTAAATAAAGTAATATTTCCCAAGTGCGGCGTTACATTTGGAGGGAAAAGAATTTGAATTTCTAGAGCCCTAATTCTTATTTATACCCCCCCTTTTGCTCTCAATTTCATTATGCAATCTTATGATAATGGACTACTATCGAATTAGTGTGAGGATCCTTGGGCTTTGAGGACGAAAACCGTCAAGGTTGGCTTCAGTTTTGGAGTTGCAAGACACTCCTCTTGGTGTACGTTTTATCATCCACCGAACACACAGAATAAAATGTCCAAAGACACTCTATCCTCTCTTGAAAAATCACCGCGTATGCTAAGATTGCGAGATCATATGGCAATTCCAAGGTTTCTTTTGTCAGGTCATGACATGTGGATAAGCTCAATGGGAGTTGTGATATGCTGGTAATACACAAAGGGACTTACACTAGGCTATTTCTTCACAAGTTTAGGACTTAGACGGATTCGACATTAAATGCTTCTTTGGTTAGGACTTTCAGTTTGGATCTCAAAAAACATGCAAAAAGATAAGGGTTTAGAGGATCTAATCTATGCCTAGGAATTCAAGAGATAGTAAAGATCAGATGAAATGAATAACCACACTTTGTTTCACCTCCCTAGGACAACTACGCAAAGTGGGTGCAATCTTCAAAGGGTGTGATTATAATTTTCAAGCCTCGAATGAGACCGAAGTTAAGCATCCACAATCACAAGCTCAGGCTAACTTTACACATCAAATAAAAATCATCCATCCGAAGAAAGTATGAGCAATATTTCACCATTTAATCTATACGATCAATCTCGCATTCACTTAACCAACATTCAAAGCAAATTTTACTTAATCGTAATCTAATTCTAATCTATGGTAGAAGAAGTTATGCAACCTTGCTCACTACTTGACAATAAAAGTGGTTCAAAGCAAATCATGCATAAGAGCTTTCATTATCGGAAATAGTCTTAATGCAACAATTTCATACACTGTCTCCACACTTTACAAATGAGGGGCAAGCTCAATTTATAGGCTCCCCAATTACAATTCAATGGCCAAGATTGTTTTCAAATCAACAGCCGAGATTACAAAATAAAACCCTAATTAGGGTTTGTCACAACCAACTACCTCTCGACCAATGAGAAAATTACATTTTGGGACACTTGTCCTTCTACTAAATATAAACCAACAATAAAATAGAAAGTTGCTGCATGTTGGTTTGGAACAATTTGATTGGTTGGAAGATGACGAGGCGCCACCTCAACGTGCTGGATGTCTTCCTTGGTTACTTTGGTCCTGTCCCATGCGCTTGCCTTAGAATATTTTTCTTTGCCGATGACTCTGTCCTTGGTGCTTGTTTCTTCCTAGCTTTGATCTTGGATTCGCTTTGAGACTTTGATTTCTTCTTCTCACCTATATTGGAAGTCTCGCCTTGAAGTTATTTTCCTTCTTGATTGTTGTGAAATTCCTCCTACTTGAATTGCATTGGCGTTATTCCTTTGGTTTTCCTCTCTGAATTATCCAATTTGTGTCAAGAAATTGTCTAAGTATGAAAATTTGTTTGGAACACTCTTCTTGTCACCATCTGATTCTGATTGGAAGCTTGTCTTTAATTCTTCAGGAGATGAAATCCTTCAAGAAGTTGCCTGGATTGCTTCAATAGGTTAGGGATTGCAGATGAAATCCCTCCAAGATGTCTGAATATTCTTTCAAGTGTCTTGAATTTGGAGAAGAATGCCTCTGTGCTTTCGCCATAATGGAGCAAATTGGAATTTTCTCTGTGAAGTATTTCCCATACTTAGCCAAATTTTGGCTATTCAAGTTCATTTTATAACAGCTTCACGCGGACTATTCAACACTTAGCCAAGATTTTGGCCATCTCGATGCCCGAATGAACTTTGCCTGAGGACTTGCCTTCAATTTTGAATCCGGCTATGTAGGACAAATTCCATCCTTGGACAAGGATTTTATCCACTTCCTCTTTACTTTTTCCTCTTTATTCCCCTTGTTTTCCTTCCAACACTTAGTCAATTTTCTGAATTTTTCTCCTTGGGCGGACTTTACTTTGATCTCACCATCCACTCTTGCCAAGGTCGGATTTTGCTCTTATTGTGCCAAGTCGGACTTTACTCTTCTTGTGTCGTCCATCCAATGAGCAAGGTCGGATTTTACTCATGTTTGGACAATCATTCTCTTGGGCAAGTTCGGACTTTCCCCTCCTTTGGACATGCATTGATTAGGGAAAGTCGGACTTTGAAGGGCTTGTGCCATTTCTTCCATGTGCTAGGCGAACTTTACTTAAACTTGGACATTTCTCCTTTTTGCCCAAGCGGACTTTGCTTGTGGCTTGGACATTTCTTGGCAGACTTCAAGATTAGCTTACCATTTCTCATCCTTCCTTTTTATATTTTGACAATACTTAGCCAATTTCATGAAAATTTCTTCCCAAAGCATCCATACTTAGTCAATTTCACAAGTTTTTCCTTTCCTAGGCATCAATACTTAGCCAAATTTGAGTCTTCCTTTTTTTTTCTTGGCTGGGCATACTTCATGGCTTCTTGGACAAGTGCATGGCGGACTTTGGAGTGCTTTAGTCATTGCTTCCTAGAGGAGGGTGGACTTCATCTTAGGCAAGACATTTTCTTTCAAGTGCATGGGCGGACTTCAAGACCTTCATGCCATGATGCAAAGGCGGACTTCAGAATTGTCTTGACAGTTCCTTCTCCATAAGTCTCTCAATGCCTAGGCGGACCTTATAACTTTCTTTCCACTTAATGGCGGACTTTATGAATTCTTTTCCATCTAATCAATGCGTTAGGCGGACTTCTAAGTGAATTCTCTAACTTCCTACTTAGCCAAAAATTCAAATTTCATTTTCTGAGGTGTCAAACACTCAGTTAATTTCATGAAATTTTCCTCCCCAAGGTAGCATTACATAGGCGAGGCATTCATACTTGGGCAAATTTTCAATTTTTTTCTTTTCCAAAGCATCAAATACTTAGCCAAAATTCACATTTTCCCTCTTCTTAGGCCTCCATGATAAATTTCGAATTTTTCCTTCCAAGGCCTCAAATACTTAGCCAAAACTTCAATTTTATCTCTTCTCATGCTAGGCGGACTTCACAAATGTCTTGCCAAGGCTTGGGCGAACTTTGGAGAAGGCTTGACATGTTTTATCTAATGCTGGGCGAACTTCAAGAGGTCCTTGCCATGTCCCTCATATTAAGGGCCGACTTCCAAAACTTCATGCCATCTTCTCACTAAGGCTTGGGCAAACTTCCTTGCTCTCACACCACGTCCCTCAAATTAAGGGCCGACTTCCTTAATGGCTTTCCATTCCCTCTTGATGGCGAACTTTTCATCTTCACCTTCCCTTCTTTCTAGGGCGAACTTTGTTAATAGCTGGACATTCTCTCATCTCCATGGCAAGGGCGAATTTCTCCAGACTTAAGCATATTTGTCCATGAATTTCATGCCTTTGGGTTGATTTTTCGTTGACTTTCTCATGATTTTTCCAGATTTTTGCCTTGCTTTTCCATGCTTTTCCTGATTTTTGCTCAATTTTTTACTTTGATTTTCAATGATTTTCAATTTTTTTGGTTGATTTTTGGTTCTAAGGATGGAAACATTGACCCGTTGACCAGGGTTGACTTTCTAAAAATAGAAAAAAAAAATCCCTAAAAAATAGGGAACCCAGTTTGGTCCAAAATGCCAAAAATGAAAAAAAGAAAAAGCAAAAAAGCAGATTCCCTAAAAAGTAGGAAGTGTCAGAATTGGCCCAAAGCACAGGCGATCCTCGTCTCTCGGACCTTCTAAGCCCTTCCATGACGTTTATGCATTGATTCAGGCATGGATTATCAACTTGGCTCGGATAACTCAAAAGAATGACTTGAAACTCTCAAAATGATGACCTCATTGTAAAAAGACAAGTGATAAGCAGTTCCAATGCCAAGGAAAAAAGCGAAAATAGGGGGTCCCCATTTGCAATGGGGTGATGTGTGAAAAGGTCACAACAACTTCCTAGTTGGTTATTGGAGTGGCTTCACAACAAGAGTCACCATTGGAGATATGGGTGACGCTTTCAGTTTATTTCATCATGTTTTGCTTTGGTGTTTTCTAGTGGTTGCATTTTTGGTGTGTGATGATTTCACAGCGTTGTGGGAGCCTATTTGAAGTGATTTTCAGACTTTTTTGTTGTTGGTTCATACCTTTCCATAGCCCAGCCATACCACCTATTCATTCATGCTGATTTGGGCGTTGGAGATCCTCTTCTAGGTATTGGACCAATCATTTCCTAGTCCTTGGGCGCCCCTTTGCTCAAGTTTTCAGAATTTTTGAGGGAGTTTATGATTTTCTAGAGCAGGTCGTCCCTCTAGCTGGGTCGTACACTTTGGGGCAGCAAGTACTTTGGCTGTGGTGACTGAAACCTGCTCTTTGTTCTCGCTGTTTGGTGTGTTTGGGAGGCGCCTAGCTTAGAAATTGGCCTTGCAAGATTCTGGGAGAGTTTCTATGGTGATTTAGTGAAGTTATGTTCATTGGGTAGTTGTTGGTTGGTGCTTCCAATCTGCTGTTCATTTCGTATCAGACCTGAAACATTGCATCAAACCTGTAGCAGCAGTGTTCCAGACCTTCTTTAGTCACTTGGGGGTCTTCCTATTGAGGTATCATTGTCATATTTTTGTAGGGGTGTACTTATATTCATGTTGGGGTATCATTTTGAGGAGTTATGCTTCTAGTTGTCATCATTTTCATAGTATAACAGCAGCTTATGATATTCTAGAAACATTTTATATTGAGCTCCTTTGTAACACCTTTGGTAGTACCATTGGTGATTAGTTATTGTACTTATTTGCTACTTACCCCACTAAATAAGTGGTGCTCTCGTTGAATAAGTGGTTGCACTTTCTTACTTTCATGTCATTTCTTACCCCACTAAATAAATGGCGTTCTAGTTGAATAAGTGATTGAGCATTCTTTACTTTTATGTTATACCCGCTGAATCAGTGGAGGATCTCTCTTGATGGGTCAGCTTGTTGCCATGTGCTTGTTGGTATGTGGCGACTGATCATACTATACTGTACACTCTTCATGTATCCTTGCCGGGGTCCAGGGTCGGGCCGGGCCAGGCCTCGCACGGGAGTTCAGGGGCGATAGCCCTCGAGAAAAAAAAATTTCTCCTATTTTTTCGCTTCGTCACCAACAAAATAAAAAAACCGATTTTGTAAAACCCTAATTTTGGAAGCTTTTAAAAAGCTTGTAATAAGCAATTGGGATGGGAGTTGCAGTAGGGTATTATTCGCGAGATTGTAATATGTTTTGCACTGGATAATAAAATCGTTGGATGGCTACGGTTTTGTGGATGTAGCCCATATTGGGTGAACCACATTAAATTCTCTGTGTTGTCTTGTTGCTGCTATAATTTTTTTGTGTGTTTTATTTCTCTATTTTATTGATTAAATTTGCATTTAACTATTAGATATCTGCCTTCTAACCCTAACAATGTTTTGCTTTGTTGTAATTCCTATTGCATAAGCAGATGGTTTCATTTCATGCACTTGGGTTTACATACTTACCCCACTGAAGAAGTAGTTTGCTTTAGAAGCTCAATATTGTAAGCCTTCCCACTGTATGCTCTCACCTTGCCCACATCGGGATCTAGGTGATCAGAAAGTGGAAGGTATTTGCTTTCAGTTGGTTTGATTATCACTCACCTCACTGAACAAGAGATTGCTTTTCAATTAATGCAATGTCCACCTTACCACCGTATGCTCTCACCTTGCCCCCACATCGGGATCTGGTGATCAAAAAGTGGAAGGTTGCTTATTTCAATTGTTTATCATTATTATTTGGCTAATGCTAATGGGTTAAGTTTGGAAAAAATTAGGGGTGGATATTACATCGTGACCATGTTGTGTCTCTTCCCACCTTTATCGAGGTCTAAATGCATGAATATCTTATATCGAACCTGATTTCTTTTAAGGAAACGTCAAATGTTTACTCTTCCTTCTAATTAAACTAATAATATAAATGATGAACAAATAGAGTAGTAAAATATATTTTTATTCACGCATGAAGTTCTTACAAAAGAAGACCAAAGATGATCAGCCAAGGATTAAACTACTTTCCTTGACTACACAAAGTTTACTTAAAGAGCCCAGTGGTTGCCAAAAAAAACACAATTGTCTACCAACTAACTCCTATAACTACTTGAAAGCCAACAAACAATTAATCATAGTTAGACACAACCATATTAACAAAGCATAATAAAGGCATTGTATGTTGACTACAGCTAGAAGCTTTGGTCAACAAGTTTATATAGCCTTGCCTAATGTTGGCATAACAACTAGCACCTCTGGAGTAAGAGTTGGTACGGACAGCTATGCACACTACGCAATGAGTGCTCTTCAAATTAGGAGGGGAAGCTCCCTTGTTGTACTTGACAAAAGTACTTGCAAAGGAAAATAAACTAAACTATATCCTGTCTTTTTGTTTCAGCTGTAGAGGTACAAGGCTTTCTCCAAAACTATATACGTTGTAGCTGAGTATTTTCTAGTTTTGCAGACTACTAACTACAACTATGCCAATTACTTATAATCTATCCAGTTTCCTCAAGAAAACAGAGCATGAGGAAATGGAGCAAGGTTTGACTATCAGATGATAAACGAGTAAAGATTCTCAACTTGAAGGCAAGGTGGCACATCTATCAGCTCAATCTAAACACGTTTATTGGTAACAACAACACACGATAAATTGAATACGGATTCTCAACTTGAAGGCAAGGTGGCACAACTATTAGCTCAATCCGAACAAGTTTATTGTTCACAACAAACACACGATAACCAAGCGCAGATTCTCTACTTGAAGGCAAAGTGGCACAACTATCATCTCAATTTGAACAAGTTTATTGAACACAAAAAACAGATTTGATCTAACTATGGAAAGAATTCACCATCGTAATTGCATGAAACCCTATGTGGCATAACAATTCATTATAACAGCAAAAGCGCATGAACAGATACAAAAAGAGCAATATTGAGGGCAAGGTAGGCACAACATATATTCTTCTCTCGTGCAAAAGTTATGTACAAATGAGCAAAAGCTCTTATTTATAGACATCGAAAGGTGTAGGGAACCCTAAAATCACCTTGAGTCAACTACAGTCTTGCAATGCATGCAAGATTTATTGCTAAACCCTAATAAAGTAAACTATACAGCTAATTGGAAAACTACCATCAGTTAACCGAAACATCTAATCTAAAAATGGACAATTGTGCAAGCATGCACGTCCTTATTGAAAGCGAGTTAATTGGAAGACTACCATCAGTTAACGAAAACCCTAAATGAAACTCCAAGTGAATAAAGCTGATCTCAGAATAGATATGCATGTGATGAAACAACGAGTTAACTTGAAAGGGTAACGCCAAGTTAACTCCTATGTATAAAGTCTATTCTGAGAGGTAGGAACTGAAGTCTACTAATCGTGATCTCGAGCAACCAATCCCTAAACGAGATCGTTAACTGAATCACTATCTGGAGCTCTGATACTTTATCGAAGAATGCTATGCCTGCGCAGCATGTCTTCACCAGCTGTGATCTGGGACTGAAGTTCGCCCCTACTCCTGGTTGCCTCATCGAACAATGCTGACAAGACTGTAAGCTGATTAATCTTACAGCCAATGGTCTCCCCACTGAAAATAGCATGAATGAGTGCCTAGAGCTCTAATTGAACATCAGTAAGCTCAACATAGGCACCACCCTCAATCTGATATTGACACGGTAAGTGAGATACTAAAGTCCTCACAAACTGGAGTGCACTAATAACGTGCTCTCTACTCTCAGCCAATTCTGACGCCATAGTCTCCTCTATCTTTGCCTTGAAAACCAATTGTGTTTTCCAAGAGTAGATAGCTTCCCTATCCTCTGCATCTGTGACTGATTCATATGCCATACTCAGGTGAGCAATCATAATCTCATCCCGGGGTCTGTTAATTGCCATTTCTTGCTCCTCATCCTGGAGACAAAGACGGAGCTCTCGTGCATTGTACCGTAACTGATATAACTCTGTGAGCATAGAACGGCCTCTGGCAACGAACTCCTCTTCCCACTCATCCAAACGCTTGCCATATGCAACTAAATGATTAAGTTGGCCTTGTTCTGCTGGAGGCTCAAGCATCGGTGGGAGTGTGGTAATGGCATCTGACCTGTGAACAAGACCAGAAATGTATTGATGAAGTTGTCTGATTTCAACCTTGAGGGCTGCCTTATCTTCTCCATCCTTCAGTATTCTATCTCTGGCACTGTCTATAGCAACCTATAGTAGATCAACCTGAGTCTGGCGTGTGCTACAACCAAGGTTGACTGTGATAACCTCGAAGTCTTGAGATTCCAACTCAGCCAAGCTCTTCCCCTGTGGAGGTATAGCAGTCTCGACTACAATCTCCATGTCAGTATTCTTTTCCACATGGACCATGTTCTTGATCCTTTTGTCTGGCGCATCCTGATAAATCTCATCAAAATCAGAATGATTAAGAACATAGGATGGCTGCCTCCTCTTCCTTCCCAACTGAGACTCAATCCAAGACTGATCTCGACTAATGCTACTGGAAGGGTTTGTACTAACAACAGGAGGTTGCAACGAAAGTGAATGTGTAGAGGAATGACTGCGAGATGGGGAGTCTAAATCCAATTCAATGTGAATTGGGACTAGTGACTGCTCTCGAACTGGTGTAGGAACTTGAGGCTGAACCTCAGGCACTGGCGGACTCTAAACTGGCCTCTGAACTGGCTCTGTGATAGGTCGTCCGTCAGGCTCTATATGTGTATTAATGGCAAGCGCCTTGCCCTTTAAATTGTTTGGCGCTTGACCTTTCTTAGGAGGGTTACTCCTTTTCTTCTGTTTGGGTTTAGGCACGTGCTTCAACAAGATACTTGAGATGATATTTCTCGAGCTCCTACCCTGCAACTTTGGCATCAACCGCCGTCTTGCACCAATACATTCCAAATTGAAGAGGAAAATTGATAGATGGTCTGTGCCTGCAGCGTAAAAGACGATGAACATCATGCATCTATCTCAGGAACTCCATAAAGATTGTCTTATCCGAGGGATAACATGGAAGCATAGCTGGATTTCCTGTAAATCCGTATACTCGGATGTAGGTATAGGTCGAGAACTGGATAAACCAATCCGCCCAACTATCCATCGCTGCCCTAGCAACTGCCAAGATATGAACGTGCAACTCCCGGTCTAAATTTCTCACTGTATAAATCAGGAAAGCCTCATGAACACGCTTGAAATGACGTTCAGCCTTAGTGAACTCAAGCTGATCATAATACTGATAGACTTTCTGGACACTGAGAATGCCCACGGTGTTTAGTCCTCGAAACTGACCCTGATAAGCGATCAAGTACACGAGATACGAACACATGTGAAACTCATGAGCAACTAGGAAACCGGTGATCTGATTGTGGATAATATTGCTGATGAAGGATGCCCAGTCATAATGTTCCTGCCCAGATATGATGCGACCAATAATGTAATACATCCAAGGCTGAAAAATATTAGCATGTGACTGACCTGAGACACGATTCAGGAGTGTAATTAGAATCGCATATTCATCCTACTCACCACAACCCACATTGTTTGGCAATCTGTTCTTTGCTTGCTTTAACCATCTTTCTGCCATCTTTTTCTGACATTTGTCCATATTAGCATTGAATGCCTGCTCACACTGCTCCATAGAAATAACCAGACTATTTGAGTGTTGAGGTATACAGAAACTTCTTTCGATGTCCACAGGCTTGAGACTACAAATAACTCGTCCATCAACTAACAATATCTCACGAGTAGTAGAGTTGTAATGCTTAATACAAGACATTACGAACTCAACACAATGAACGGAGATAGGTATGGAAGCGGCCTCCAATAACCCAGACTGTTGAATGTTCTGAATAATCGAACTTCTGATCTTAACTAGATCTAAAACTGCTTCTGGCAGCACCTTGTGAAGATCTGTCTCAACTGTCCCAAGGAAGTCGTGAGTAAGGACTGATTTGGTCCTATATTCAAGCTGAGTGTACTGCATTCTGGAAAACTCGCCTGTTGACTGTGAACTCGACTATGTTCTGACAAGATTTCTGGAGAGCTAAAAATAGCCTGCTGAGGCTAAAAATAGCCTTTTGAAGAGTTATTTTCGGCGAAAATATGAGATATGGGTTTTGTCCAGAAAAAGATTCTAAGACAACCCAGAACGTTAGAAATGCGAAAATCTAATCTCGACTCGATCATGCAAAGACTTTTCAGTTGAGAAAATTAGAAACTCGAGAACGAATGTTCTAAAGTTAAAAATTACTGAAAAATCAAACGCACGATTTTAACTCGAGGAAATTGTATGAAAATAATCCAGATGTTTAAACTTGTCAAATTTGCCAATTTCAAGAACATGCGAATCAAAATCTGAGAGAAATCTGAGAACCAAGGAGGAAAAAGACGTTTTTTGTATGCTCTTCTTCAATGAAAATCGCCCTTGAATTCTTCAAATTGTTGATAAATGTGAACTTTTAACTTGCAAAAAGATATGTTAGATAAAATCGCCTTTGATTGTTGATGAAGAATTCACCTTTGATATGGAAAATCGCCTTGCTTGAGAAAAACGAATTTGCCTTGAAGTTTGCGCCTTTGTTCTTGAAGAATTGAATTTGCTTTGAAAAATACGAATTTCTCTTAAGATATGAATTTCCTCTTAAGAAATACGAATTTCTCTTGAAGCTTGGTGAATAATAAATGAAGGCACCATGTTTAAATAAGAGAAAATTCGCACCAACTAGTGAACTGCAAGATCAAAAACCTTGACTGAAATAGACGCCTTCTAATTGGACCCCTTTCAGTTTCACTGCCACTAACTCGAAGTTTGAATAATAAAATATTCATTATGCAATTTGCAAAAGGCGCCAATTATAGAAATTCGCCATTTAATGCAAAATAAAAATATTAAAAATTATTCAACTTCAGTTGACAAACCAGATGAAGCTTTAGGTTTCACCGTTAGACTTCACTGATTCCGAAAAGTCATCATCTGAGCTCATAGGCGTCCATTTGCTCAAGATATTGCACTTTTTATTAACTTCCTATTTTATAGCTGACGACAAAGTTACGACTGGCCATCTTCGACACTGATTTTCGGGTGACCAGATGATGTTGAGACCGAGCTGAGATATTCAACGTGAAGCTGGCAGAGCAAGGAAGAAATGTCTGCTAGGAGTCGTTACTGCAAAATCCATCATTTAACACCCTGAAAAATTAGGCACCCTTGATTAAATTCATTTACAGGTACCAGACTTAAAATCATTTCTTCAAACTGCGATTTGACGCTTCAAACAGCTGCCAACGGCAAATGGTGAACCCTGCTGACAGGAAACCAAGCTCACTGCATGCCTAGAGATATTCCGCATCCAACGAACATACGCAAGGCATCTGGAAATTGCAATAAGGGCCTCAAAAATAAAAGCGCCCCTGGCCTTTAGTTGCACTGGCAACGTTTTACGAAAGTTGAACTTTCCTCCAAGTGCCCTACTTTGTACTCCGATACCGAGAGTTGGGATGATCCGATTCGAACACCGTCTGTCTCAACGCGTAGTCGGAAGGACATACAAGAGATGTTTCTAGAGGCGAAGAAGCAAAAAAACTGCTTCTAAGACTTCAAATAGAAGGGCGCTTATCCCAAGATGGAATAAACGACCCAGACTTGGCCATTTTCCGGATGTCTTCACTTTTCAACATTTCGCCAAAGACCTCGCACGTACGAGCATCTGCCAAATCCCGAAGGCTAATGGCTGGGCTTGTTGAATAGATAAAATAATTACGCTCAAGTCTCGTGAAGACTTCGAACGTCAACGACCTCATTTGACAGGCCTAAAGGCTGGGTGCCCCTGGCCTATGGAAATACAATGAAAATTTTATGCCAGTCCGCCTGTGAAATTACGTGCTTGGTAGAATCTTTGCCACGATCACCTAGAATGTCGGATTAACAAGTAGGATGGTGCATCGCGAAGCTGGACTAGAGTAGCACTGATGTTAGGAAGACCTCATTTGTAAATTTTGCCATCTTAAGGGTCATCTTGAAGGGCGCCCCTGAGCTATAGTTGCACTGGAAACGCAACGAAGAAGCTCAAAGATGTGAAATCTCCATTCCAAGCTCATCTTCAGACGTCGGCTGCCGGAGCTTTGGAACTCGGATGATTGCGTTTGATAGCTCGTCAAATAAGCAGACTAGTTGTGAAAAGATTGACTGCATTAGTCATCAGAAAAAACAAAATCCAAACCTCCTTTAAGAAGGGCGCCCTCAAGCTACAGGCGCGCTTTTACTGGAAAAGGACAAGTTTCTGCAATGTAAAACTTTAAAAATTTCAACTTCTGTCGCCAGTTGCCGGAGTTACGGGTCTCGGAAAGCCTTGCTGGATAGCTCATCGGATAGCCAGACCAATTTTGAAAAGTTTGACTGTATTTATGAGCATTTTCAACAAGATCTTGACCTTCAAAAAGAAGGGCGCCCCTGAGCTACAGTTGCGCTTTCTTGCTTTTCTCCGAGAAATCTCCATAATTTAATCACTAAAAACATCATCTAAGTCACTAAAATGACCATGTGCAACGTGAAATGCTGTCATGAGACGCTCCTCCATCACAAAATGTCTCGTTCTGAGCCTCCAAATCAGATTCTGATCAATGAATGATGCCTTTGACTGACAAACTACTGACAAAACTCCATGCTTGATATTGCCTGAAAACTATACTTGACATCATTTTAGCAAGATTTAGACTCTTTTAAACAAAATGCCTTGATGAAGCAAAAATTTGGTTTTGGGTACAACACCTAACTTTGAAAAGTGTTGAAGGGAGACACATATTCCACCACCTAAGACATGACATGTCTTCAAGTCTTGGACATGTTTCTCATATTAGAGATAGGTACAAATATGTCTTGACCATGTCTCCTTCAAATTTTTTCGGAAAAAAAAAAAAAAACTAGAATATCTTTCAAAAGGCATGTTCAACTATTTCAAATCACACCCATCTTCATCACCAAAATTTTCTAAAGTGTGATTTGACAAATCTCTAAGTGCAAAATGGTAGATGAGGTTCCAAAAAAAAAATTGGAATTTGTTTTATGGTTGCAAAATTTGTGAAGTCCCGACAAATAGGCAGCAAAACTTGCATACAAAGTTGGACTACATTAATTGCAGAGCTGGCTTCCTTTGTCAATCGTGTAAGCATCCACTCAGCCCTATGCCAACCCTTGCTTGGAAGATTTTTCTTTTTCCTACCATTTTTCCCATAGGCCCAAACCTTTATAGTTTATATTTATATTTTTTTCATTTTAAAAGTTTCGAATTAGATTTTTAAATTTTAGCAGTAAATAATAGAAATTTAAATTAAAGTTTAAAGTTTAATTAAATAAAAATCGGTTATTTTTTTATATTTACTATTGAAAGTTTAAATTAAAAATTTTAATTATAAACTTTAAATTGTTAATATAAACTATATATTTATAATATATTTAATTTATTTTTCATTTCTTAATCTATTTTTTTATCTTTTTAAGTGCCTAGTTTAATTTTAATATTTTAAATTTATCATAGTGGTTTTAGAGTTAAACTTGATGTCTATTTAATACTTATATTATATATTTAACATTTTTTAATTTTTAGCAAATTTGATATATAGTGTCTTCAAGTACCCATTTCCTATTTTTTTAAATGGCGTATTAGTCCAGCCCTAGGTACCCATCTCCTATACCAATACCAGTCTTCTAGCAACTATGAAAAAGGCCTATGATAAAATTAAGTGTGTTTTTATTACTGGGGAATTTGGGTTTGAGTAAACACCTTATTAAAAGGTTCCCAATCCTTTCGAAAGAGATCTCCACTCAAGTTGAAGTAAATAGAAAGCTCACTAAGTCCATTCCCTTTCAAAAATTTATTAGGGAGGGGTAATCCTTTATCCTTCAACGATTCAGACGGTATATTCTTTGCTGATATTTAACGGATGGCCATCTGGCTCTCTTAAGATGAGATCAAGCATAAATACAATATTCCTAGTTATGAAGAACATATA